>QANY01002976.1:6090986-6136889 GCA_003255025.1 Datisca glomerata | reverse complement strand
GGGGGGGGGGAGGTTGTGGCCACACAGCCGCAAACTTGTTATTGACAGAGGGTTGTGGCAACCCTTTGTTCTCAACAAAGGGTTGGTCGACCCTTTTTTTTAATTTTCAATTTCTTATGTTTTTATAATATAATATAACTACGACATTATAAATAATTTAATATTAAATACTTTATCCATAAATAAATTTTAAAATGTAAACAAGTTCAACCGAGTGTCACAAAAAATGATGATAAAAATCTCGAAATATACCTTTTTTATTTTTCACTACATAGTCTATTAGTTACTATTATTTTCTTTTCTTCATTCATTGCTAATAAAAAAGCAAAATTAGAATCATAGATGATAATTAGTTCAACCGAGTGTCATAAAAAAATGACAATAAGATCTAAAAAAACCAACTTGTGAGAATATTAAAAAAGATTCAAAGCTTCGATATTTGGATAATCTTTATCCATATAGATGTTTAACTCTCTACATGGTATTTTATGCATTTTTATGTATGCAAAATTTCATAGAGGATTTTTTTGCAATGAATGTACAGTTTCAACCCATTAAAAGGTTGATTCACATTTAGTTAATTTGCACACCCTCAAAAAACTTTATCCTCGTATTCATTGATTGAGTTGATAACAAAGTATATCTCATTATCAAATTTATAAGTTTTTAAAAGAACAAAAATCATCAATGCATTGAAATAAAATTCAAGATTAAGAGTAAAAAATGAAATGTAATGACGATATATCTTTTTAGCTAATGTGCAAGAAATTTAAAATACCTTAAGAAAAAATATGAAAGAAGATAAATAGTAATAGATAATATTCTCCCTTTCCTTTCTCTATCTCACCTTAAGAAAATCTATTCTATTTCTCACTTCTCTCTCTAAAAAGACTTCTTCTCCTTCTCTCATAGAAGACCTATTCTCTTTCTCTCTCCAAAAGACCACACCCTAGAGTGAATGACTCATTGTCTATTTATAGGAAAAATTAAAGTTTTCCTTTTTACTTTTATTCCTTATACTCCAATTTTTGGTCGTTGGACTCTTTTTCTTATGTTATAGTCCTTGAGCTATTCTTCTACTTTAGACATTGGGTCTTAAGTACTCTTAGGCTAGTATATGATTAATAAACAAATCTTGTATATTCAAAGTATTGGGCGGACAAAATATGATATCTACAAGGAGTTACAATCATTATGACTAGTTTTGAATCCTATTAATTTTATCATGTAGTGTCAGCTAAAAAAATTTCTACACTGGACTGTGAAATTTTTGAGATACCGAGAAAAACTTCAATAATGATGTGTTGTTTCAAAAAAGTACAAAATGAATTGTTTTTCTATGGTTATTTTACCACCCATTAAATGTTTTATATCTTGTTTGACTTTTTGTAGAAGGCATGTGTAATGAGACATTTAAAAATAAAGTTCTTTCACTTATTTATTTATTTCTCTAAAATAATTTGGGTAGCATTTTGATTGAATTTGATTATCATTTTAATAACATGAGTTGTGGGGGTACTACTACCTTCCCCACACACAAATGACATCCGAACCAACAATGACTTTTCGTAGACCAAAATTATTTTGTTAAAATGGGTGGACAATCACGCCTTAGATGATTGGTGGAGACTCCAAATTTATTTTTAAAAATATATTTCAATGGTCGCTCTACGTCACAGGTACTTTGCAACATTTATTAATTAATTTCTTATCTCAACATTAAATAGGTGAATGAATAAAAAATAAATCCTTATTTTTATCAATCTATTACAATTTAAAAGCAACCAATTATTAAATATCATATGTAAACTAGAGTGTTATTTCGAGAAGTATTGAATAATATGTGGACAAAATTATCCAAAATTGATTCTTATCTAATTCTCACTTTAATATATTATAATCAAAATATTACTTGATTTTTTAGTATGAATCTGTTTTCTCTTTAAAATTTGTACATCTGTAGATTTTTTAATTTGGTCTTTTGGGTGAGTATTAAATTATTTTATAATTTTCAAAATGTTATTTAACTAAATATTACTTGTTGAAAATAATTAAAAGACAGATTTCAAAAAGAAAATTAAAAGACAAAAATGTCAAACTACAATCTCTTACACATCAATCATTAGATAAATTTTACAAATTAAACACGAGAATCTTGCATTCATATTAATTTAACATAATACTCTAATTTTTATAAAAGATAATAATTATATATTCCCACCAATATAATTTTCATTAATCACATGTTTACAGGTTATCGTACAAGCCTTATAACAAATGCCTCTAAGGACATTTTAGTAAACATAGAATTAATTATGGTAATAGTTAGAATGATGATGCGTCAAAAAAAGTTTTGACGCCATTTTTGAAAATATTTAATAAGTGTTATTTATTTAATTGACGTTACAAAGTTGTTTTTTGTTGCTTTATTCGTAAATATCAACCCAAAAAGGATTTACAGCATCATCCATAATAATCATCTTAGGAATTGAAAAATACAAACTACATAAAAAATAGCCTCACTACAATAATAATCCTAATTTCTAAAAAATAACTCTGACTAGCAGGTCCTCTCCCAGATTAATAGTCCCCTCCCAACGATCCTTGAAAACTTTACAGTTGGATCTTCGCGGTTGATGGGAAGCTTCATGGCTAGAGAGTGAACATCGCGCCCATTCACAAAGAGCTTCGCGACCAAGCTTGGCAGTCATGGATGGATCTTGAAGAGCTCCCGACCATGGGCAGTGAGCTACACGACCATGGGCAGTGAGCTACACGACCATGGGCAGTGAGCTACACGACCATGATAGTGAGAGAAGTTCATATGATTGAGATGAACAATGGCCACAGACAACGAGCTCATGGGGAAGATGAAAATTTGGAAAAAATAATAAATATAGAACAAGACTATACATGCAACACACATGGATGTATGTGCGTTTATCTATATAATTATGTATATCAATGTAGTGCATGCAAATATATGTGAATATATATATACATGTAAATATAAACCGTAAAAATATTTACACACTAAGAAACTTGCAATTTTTCAAATCTTTGGTTTTCTCGCGCCAACCACGGTCCAACTATTAATTAATTAAGTTTTTTTTTAAAAATTATTCTTAGTAATTTTATAATTTTTAAATATATTTTTATATTAAGTTGAAAACTTATCTATTTACTAAAGAACACCCATAAGTGAGAGCATAACAATGTAGTTATGTAAGGCCCAAATGTGTGGTACTAAGAAAAGAGAAATTTTTAGGAATATACAACTTCACAGGTGGTGTTTCAAGAGATGTCAATTTTTCAAAAGTTTTAGGTAAATAACATGTTTTCATAACTGTCAATAATTATAGATCAAAATGACACTAATCTAATTATGGTGTGTTTGAAAAACTTTCGGGTAAATCAACGCTATATAGTTGATATATCAATAAAGAAGATGTTTAAATTGAGGAACCAATTAATGCTTCGAATAATTTTTAAAATTTGAAAGATAAAAATACCACTAATCGCACAAACAAAACTGAACAATTTGAAATCCACTAGCAATCACTAATCTAATTATGTAGTGTTTGATAGATTTTCGGATAAACCAATGGTACATCGTTGATATACTAATGTTGAAGATGCTTAAATTGAGGAAGCAATTAATGCTCTAAATCTTTTTTAAAATTTGAAAGATAATAATATCCACTAACCGCTCAAATAAAATTGAAAATTTCAAAATAGATTGGCAACCCACTCAAAAGGTAACTGGAAATTGCCTATCAACAGTAAACTGAAAAACTATTTCCAATAAAAACTCCAAAGTAAACTATTCATATCTAATCAAAATCTTCTCAAATTAAAACAACCATCAATCAACCATCAAATGGCAAAACCTAATCATATTCTAAAACCATAACATCAATCATTATCAAACATCATCACCCATCAATCAACCATTTTCTTATTCGTCACAAAATGTAAGTTTTATGTTTTCTTATTCGTCAGAAAGTATATTTAATGACTCATAGTGAATACATTATTGATTATTTGGCAATACATGTCAATGATTGAGAGAATAGTTGTACAGTCAAAATTCTCACATTACATGTTGTAAGATCTAAACCGAATACTCGATCGAAGAGAAGATAAAATGATAATCGTAAGATCAACTAGACGGTTATGAAAACGAGACCAATCAGACGAAAGAGCAGACTTGCCAACGTGGAAATCCAAGAAAATCAATCAAGTTTATTAGATCAATCAGACGGTTGTGAAGGGAAGCATCAGAGCGAATATTATTTGAAGATATTTATCAATCCCTCAAATCTTGTAACAGAATGAAGAGCTTTATTATTGTCTAATTATCACCCTTATGTATAAATAAATGCATATATAACAAGACTCAAAACCTAGGAGACACGTACCTACACCAAATACAAGAGAATATCAAAAGTTTTTTCGTGGTTTTTCTTCCTTTTAAGAGTTTTCCACGTAAACAATTGTGTCCTTATTCTCTCATTCTCTCTATAGATAATTGTCTATATTATTTATTCGTAAAGAGTTCCACATATCGAAAAAACCTTTATTTTTTTGGTGCTTTCATTGAGAGTGGGAGAAAAACTCGAGAAATTCCTTTCAAAACTCTCAAAACTAAATCAAACGCTCCCTCGACAATGAAAGCTAAAGTAGAAATGGAAGCAAAAGTAGAAACAGAAAATGACAAAGGGTACGACACCGGAAATGGAAACGAATTGGAAGCATAAATGGAAATGATAATGAGTACGGTACTGAAAACAGAAATAGAAAAATGGCAAACTTATTCCTTTCATATTATTGGCATGTTTTCCGTATTCTTATCATAATATTTGACATTAAAAGAAAAAGTGGAAGATGAATATATCTGAAATTTTTTAGAAAACTTGAAGGATTTTGCTAAAACCATGTTCAACGTATATGGATGATAAAATATTTTATCCAAATTTTTTTTATGATATGTGTATTTCGAACTGAAATTCTAAATTCAATTTTGAACTTGAATTGTAAATGAAAGCTTTAATTTAAAATTATCTCAAAAATCATGCGATAGATAAACTTTATCTTGATAATAATACGTGAATAGTTTTATTTGCCAATTAAATTTCTTTGGCCTCTTAACAATTGCAAACAATTATCAAAGTATTATGTTGATTTCTTCTATCTCATAAAAAATCACAGCTATTTCTGTTTCAATATTAAAATTTTCTATATGAGATACTGATAGTAAGAGATCATTAAAGCTTATGTTTCAATTGCATTTTGTTTAACACTTCCTTTGATGATTGGGCACTCAAATTGATAAGCTACATTAAATTGAGTTGATTCAGTCGTGCCTCCATAAATGAGTTGAAGGAGCATCAAAAAAACAAAACCCATAGTCAACTCACGTCATGAAATCAAATACCAAACAAGAAATAATTTTTGAAGATCTAGCAAGGGATCAGAATTCGGAGGTCAATCTAGAATGGGAATGTCGTAATAACGGAAAAGGAATTTTCTTGACAATGAAAACAGAAATGTCTCGGCAATAGAAGTAACAATGGGAACTAAAATGGAAACAGAAATGAAAAACACCGTAAGAAAAATTACATGGCGAGTAACAGAATTATAAATATATGGAAGCCTTCTTCATGGAGATTTTTACGAAATTCAATTTGAAGCTCCGAATCAAAAGTTATGATAATTTTCATGAAGGTCATTCAGTAAAGCAGATTATGTAGAAGCGTAAAATAGAAAATTAGACTGTACTAGCTGGAAATGAATCACATGACAAGTCTTATACCATTAGCAAAATATGAAAATCTACTTCTTGAAGGATTTTACAAAACTTGATTTGAAGCTCTCGAGCAAAAGTTGTGACAATCTTTTATAGGCGGTTAAAACTGCTATCATTCAGACAATATACGATTTTCCATGTATTTGGCTCCCAGTAATATAGTTTAATTTTTGAATTTGGCCATTCTGCATATTCTGCTTTCCTGAATGATATTTTCTAAAGGAAACGGGCTCTTTTGAGCTTAATAAAGCTCAAGCCCATGAAGATTTGTTATCTCCGAATGATGCTTTCTAAAGAAAACATGTCCTTGAGCTTAAAAAAGCTCAAGTCCATGAAAATTTGTTATCTACAGATGACGTTTTCTAAAAGAAATGGGCTCCTGAGCTTATAAAAGACTGAAGTCCATGAAGACTGGTATATGTAGGCATCATCTTCTAAAGGAAAAACAAAGAAGGGAAAAAGTAAAAAAGAAAATGAAGAAAGGAGGAAGTTGAAAGCAGAGAACGGAAATGGGAAAGAAGAGAGTAAGTTAGCAAAAAAATCCATGTGTCAGAGAATGGGAAGAGCGGGAGCGGGAAAAATGAAAGGGCAGAAAGGAAGAAAATGAAAAGCCGGGAAAATGAATAGATTAGTAAAAAATGTGTTGGAGATCATGAAGAGAAAATGAGAACGAGAAAAGAAAATGGAAGAAAGAAAGAAAAAAGAAAAAAGCAAAAAATGCTAAGTGTTAGGATACGGGAAAAGCAGAAGTAAAGGAAAATGAAGCAAAGAAAGAAAGAAAAATGTTGAAAGTAAGGAATCAAGTCAGGTGTTGAGCCACGGGAAAAAGGTCGAAAACAAGAAATTGACAAGTGTTGAGCTATGGGAAAATATTGAAAGTAAGAAATTAACAAGTATTGGATTATGAGAAATACTAAGGAAAGGTAAGAAAAGATGCAAAGAAGATGAAAGGAAATGAATAATGGGAGTATTGGAAAAATAAGCAAAGAAAAAAAGGAAAAGGGCCCCTAAGCTCTAAAAGCTTATGTCATTAGGAGGGCTCCTGAGCTCTAAAAGCTTATGACATTGAGAGAGCCCCTAAGCTCTGAAAGCTCATGTCATTAGGAGTGTCTACGGACATCGTTCTCAGAAAAAAAAATAAAAAACTTTGAAACACGAATATTTTTTACTTACGAATCAGATGCTGACTAAATAATTCACAATAGATACAACTATAGAAAACATTGATGAAATACTTCTAAAAACTAACTCAGCGGGCGGCCCTAAAAACTGAAGGCAATCCAAAAATATTCAAATCAAGACATCTCGATATCAATGTGAAATTTCTCACAAAGCGATAAACAATCACGGTGGTATGGTAAAACTTGAACGAGAAGCAAGCTTACAAACGGGGCCATGATTCTTTATTTGAACTTAAGTTCTCCTCTCCAAAGAAAATGAGCAATTCATAAGTCATTTCATCAGAATGAAAAATGGGTCAGGATTCTTTATCTCAACCTAAATCCTTGGGAAAATAACATTTCATAAGCCATTCTCTTAGAATAAAAATGGGGTAATGGTTCTTTATTTAAATTAAAATCCTTAGAAGATGGGCAGATTATAAATTTTTAGAAGATGGGCAGATTACCCTCGAAAACAAATTTACAACTGAAAAGATATTTGTTCTCCAACAAAGATTGAGGCCACGAGAAGGGATTCTTGGACAAAATAAATTGAACTTGAAATATTTGAAAACAAATTCTACTACAGAAATAATTATTCTAAAGAGAATTGAGAAGCAAGTTTTTCCAAGTGTTTAATAGCAAATTCTGTTAAAAGCTTGAATTCCGCACAATACCGAATTTTGATCCCTAAATTTTACTAAGTGTTTGAATGAAGTACAACAAAAAGGGAGTTCAATAGAAGAAAAATTACAAAAATAGAGTAATCTATATTGATCAAATCAGGAGTACAAAGGGTCTCCCATAAGGAAAATAAGAAAACAGGAAAGGAAAAAGAAAAACAAGGAAACAGGAGAAACTCTACCAATAAATGTGGAACATCAAACTCAAATTCCTGCAAATACAATTATGAAATGGTACACTCGCCCATTGCTCATTTCAATAAATTATTATGTTCTTATTCTTGTACAACATTCTTGTCACATATCTTAACGTACGAGAGAAGGAAAATGAAAAATGAAGAGACGGGAAAAATTCTAACAATGAGTCCATAGTGAAAGGAGCGGAAAGACATAACATAAAATGAAAGAGAAGTAATCATCATCGATAAGCCGACAAAAAGTTGCTCGAAAACCGTAAAACATTTGTATATGGTAACAAAAGAACATAACGACGGAAAGAAAATGAGATACAACCACTGGCAACAAACGAAAGAATAGAAACGGGCATGTCTCCAAGAAGCACGAGAGAATAGAAACGGGCAAACGTAACGTTAGAATAAGAAAAACCAAAACATTACACCTCAACTAATAAAATTATGTTGAGTGTAATGGGGTCCAAGGTACAGTCAAAATTCTCACATTACATATGACAAGATATGGACCAAAGGCTCGATCGAAGAGAAGATAAAATAAGAACCATAAGATCAACTTGGTGGTTATGAATAGAAGTCCAATCACACGAAAGTTCACGGCTTGCCAACGTGAAAATATAAAGAAATCAATCAAGGCCATTAAATCAATAAGACGGTTGTGAAGGAAAGCATCAGAGAGAATATTCTTTGGAGATATCTATCAATCCCCCAAACCACGTAAACAATTGTGTCCTTAGTCTCTCTAAATAGTTGTCTATATTATTCGTTCGTAAAAGGTTTCACATACAGAAAAATCCTTTACAATAGTAGTTATAAATTATTGAGATAACAGTAGTAAATCAAAGAGCTACTATTTTATAATAAATATCTCATAGGGTAATAGGTATTTAGCTATAAAAAGGAAAGGATTAGCTTATAAGAATCGATTAGTTAAGATCTTCTGTAATTGGTAGTAGCAATAAACAAGGAAAGAGTCAAAAATCCTAATTAAATGATGATCACTACAGGAAAAATCACCTATTGTGGCAGTTTTGGGAGGATATAGCAGCGGTTTTAACCGCCTATAAAAGATTATGCGGCGGTTGAAAACCCATCGTAAAAGACACAGCCGCAAATGTTTTGGCGGCGTTTTTATAACCGTCGGAGGACCACCGCTATAGTCTGACAAATAGCGATGATTTTGTAAACCACCGTTAAAGTTATATTTTAAAAAAGTGATGATTTGTTGCTTGTTCTTCTGACAATTGTTGTTCCAGCCTAAAACTCATTTCTCTGAGCTTCGATTCAACCTATAAATCAAAAATGTTATTAGGAGTGCTTCTGGAATTGTCAAGAAAAAAGAACTCCCATTTATAAATGTTTTATAAAACACTTGAGTAGTAAAAAATGGAATTTACAAATAAAAAAAATAAAGAAACTGAATGGAATAATAAAATGATCCAGACATCTGATTCTCAGGCCAAAGCATACACCAAGCTAATAATATATTGCACATAAAAAGAAAAAATGATACCCCCGCCATCAGTCAACACTCAGTTATCTTACTGAGATTTTGTGTACTTGAGTTGAATAGCACATCACGCATTATTTATGAACAAATAGCGCACTGTGGGAGAATGGTATGAAGTGAAAAAAAATGTTGAACTTTTGATACCTCTTCGTCTTTCTAAATTCTACTAGATTTCATAATCAATGTTTCTAGACACTTAGAACCGTTTGCAATAAGAGACAACATGACTTGGGAAAATAAACCATATATTAATATTACCTACAATAAGAAGGCTAGTGAAAAAATACAAGGTCAAGCAGTAAAAACAATTTCAATTAAATATTGGGGTTACTTGACATAACATATCAAACTTTGATATACATTATGGCAAGATAAGCTCAGATTCAGAACCAAGCTACTAACATGTACATAGGGTGAGATACACCTAACCGCATATAAGCTAGAATTTAACAAGCTAATAGAAAAAAGACATCAATTGGTAATATGGAGTTTAACTTAGAATCATATATGGTTCTGCAGAATCATAGATTGCTTGAAAAGTAACAACAACAAAAAGAATACCCATCCAATCACCTGTTAAAACATTTTCATGAGGAATTAGGTTACCTAAAGCTCATAGACTTTTTACTAGAAACATAAAATTTACATTATGAGTACTATACCTAAAGGGCTTCCTCTAGAAACATCTTATTTTCTGCCCCAAAGCTCTTCTCCAGCAGAAGCACCTAATAATGTCAATAATTGATTCTACCAAGCAGAATACAAGCTTCAAACTTCTAGTATTGATTGAAAAGACAATCTAGTCATAAATTATGGATTAGATATAAACATAATAACTCCCCACCTAAATCAACAAAGGTAGGAGTCTTAACAAAATTGGACCAAGTAGATAGGTATCTGATATTAGCACTTACCTTGATAAGAAATTCACCTTAATTTTTGATAATGTAGAAAACAAAAATTTGAAATTCACAATATCTTCACATCAAACTCGATAGTTTGAAGAATCTAAAAACATAGAGAGCAATCAGCAATATATAGGAGAGCATACATATACATTAAGATGCCACAAATTTAACATTTTTTCACAAAATAATTTAGTACCCATGATTCCCTTCAAAGTTTTAAAGTTCCATTTGGATCATAAAACTCATAGGAACAATCAACATTATTACCTAGTTAACCATCCATTATCCCATAGCATGCCAAACACCAATCTAAATGTCGATCGATTCATTGTCTGACTCCAAATTGTTTAGACATTACAATGTCTAATGGAAAGATCATACATACACAAGATTATAATGAAACCTTAAAAAAATATAATGAAACCTTAAAAAATAGGAAAACCTCACAACAGTCAGAGATGAACACCTCGTAAGAAAAAACTCTTAACTCTGATGTAGTAGAAATTGAAGTGGGAGAAAGTCAGAAGACATAAATGAGAGAGAAAAAGATGTGATACCTCGAGACAATGATGAGAGAGAAAGATGAGAGAGCGGTACGATGAAGAAGCTTCGACAGAGATCTGAAAGAACGAGCTACGAGTGAGAGAGAGAGAGAGAGAGAGAGAGAGAGAGTTGCTAGAGCTGAGAGAAAGCTTGCTCAAAGAGCTTCTATGAGATGTGTGAGAGAAAGAGCTAAGAGAGAGAGAGAGAGCTTCGACGAGAGAGTGTGAGTGGGAACTCGACAGAGATAGCTGTCGGCGAAAGAGATTTCGAAGAGAGAGAGAAGGAAATCTGAGAGAGGGTATGCCAATGCCAGATCTCTCGTGGGGGTCAGGGGTAAAATAACCCGTAATCCCAAATGACATCATTTAGCTTTCAAAACCAAAGTAAAATGACTCCGTTTGATATAATAATGTTTTGATACCTTTTTTGGCGGTTTACTAACCGCCGAGAAAAGTTAAAATTTAAAACGGTTATGTGAAACCACCGGAGAAGATAAACTTTTATCGACGATTATAAAAAACCGCCGCCAATGACTTTCAACGGGATTTTTTCGACCGCGGTTGCATCGACCGCCACCATAAAACCGGCGGCACACCTCCATTTTCTTGTAGTGGATATAATTAATAAAATAGAATAAAATCTAATTTAAAAATCTGTAAAATTAGGAGAAATATCATCTCGTCAAAAATCAATCAATCAATGATAGATGATGTAGTATAAAAATTTATCAATTTTTCTAAAGTTGAAAAAAAAACACTTGCTATTTTTTTAAAATAAGTTTTAAAATCTGTATATTTGGTCCAATTACTTTTAAGAAAATAGGAATCTAAATGATTAGACCACTTACCTAGTAATAAGCTAGTAATTGACCCAAAATAAATATTAGTAGAAAAATTGTTCTATGTATATTTGGTGTAACATTGTAGTATTTGATTTGTCTATTTTACTCTTTGATTAGTGAGAAGCCGATGGTTTTAGATTTCATTTTTAAATTTAAATATTATTTTCTTTTTATTTATCCTTGATTATAGGGATTTAGATTGGTAATTTTTAAGTTCCATTCATTTTTTTCAGATTCCTTTCATTATGTATTACTATAACTTCTTTTAGTTTTCATTTTCATCCATATTTCATAATTTTATCGTAATATTATATGACGATTTTAAGTGAGAAGTCAACGTATTTGTTAAATTTTCTCCTAATATTTTTTTGCCTCTTTCTTTCTTTTTCAGCTTCTGCCTTTCTACATTGTCTCATTCTAGTTTTCTTTTATTTCATGAACGATTCATATTTCTATTCAAGGTAAATTTTATATGTCAGATTTATTTTGTTTCGTAATATTTTGATGAATTGATTTTAGTTTTTTCACAATTTTCATGTAAAAATGATGACTGAGATTAAAATTATGTGTCATTAACATGATATTGCTATAATGCCATTCGAAGTTAACAATATATTTCCTTTCGTTCACATAAACATTTCATCCCATACAAACTAAGGAAATGCCTTTGCATTAACATAATGAGAAATAACATTTTTATTAACCAATTTATTAGCTGTAATTGTAACATGTATGTTAGTGGTGATAAAATCACAAAATTCTATGTTAGTAGTAAAACAAGATATATGTTAAACACTTTCTCAAAACTAAACGACGCAAGAATGGGCAAATTTTTTTGTCAAAGGACAAGAAGGTGCACTTTCACTAATTCAATACACCATACATTTAGGAGCATTCTTTTACATTGGCAGAGGTACTTGTTAATTAACATAACAGAAAATGATAAAAAAAATCACATTTTCAGTGTGAACTGCAATAATTGCTTAGATTTTTTTTTTTTATAAAAATGACTGAAAATGGTGATGTAATTAATTTAGTTATGAAAATAACACCTATGTACATAAATTAATTATTATATGCCTGTGTAAATGGGTGAACTCTGATCATTTTCGCAAACACAATTCATATGTTTTTACAATTCGCCATTGTTTTTCAATCACCATTCTCCCTTAACATAAATTGTAAAAACGCTCTTTATTCAAGCAACTTATTAGCAGAGGTAACAAACCCTGCTTGAAATTATTTGTCTTCGGAATTTACTTACAATGATTATTACAACATATTAAAATTGTCATTACATATTAAACATTGTCATTATATTATCAACAAAATTTTTATTAATAGAAGCAAGGGATTTTCTTTGAATTAACTGAAAGTTGTTCATTAACGCAGTAAAGCACATTAACTTTAAGTTGAAGTAATTATAAATTTAAATCTTATGGAAAAAGTACAAACGGAAAATGGGTAAGAGTTGAATATTTGGAAAATCTGATGTTAGCATAAATTTCGGGGAAGATAAAGATAATTTGGGGCTATTTTTAGAGATCACTATGTGAAAGTGTAAGTTCTTGGGATTAAGATTGGCGTAACTATGGAACGACAGACAAAACTCCAATCTAAGACTTTCAATAAGATCTAAAGAGATATATATAAAAGTAAAAAAGTAGCAGTTCGGTGAGAGATTTATACCGTCTAAATCAGATCGGACAACTTAAATCACCGAACGACCTCTCCGTGGTTGGATTGTAGTGGCAGAGAATCTAAACCCAAGTTTTTGCATAGTTTTGATGTTAAACTCAAAAAATGAAAATAAAATAAAATTAAAGCATTATTACGTTCATTTAGTGCACTGGTTCTAGAAATTGAAGATTAGATTTCAAGGTTTTGTTGATGTAAAACATAATGCTCTGATTTTTTAGTTGCTAAGTTAACATTCAACTAAAAATTTTTAGTTAATATTCAACCAAAAATCTACCCCGTGCTTGGCAGAATTTTGGTATGCTTACTGAGCTCTGGCGATCAGCGGCAAATTATGGCGATCTATCAGAGATGTTTGGTTTCAATAATTTCATATAAATAGCAAATTTTCTGATTTTTATTTTAGGTCTTCTGTTTCTTTCACTCTCGCGACTGGTTTCTCCTAGGGCTCTTTGACCTTTCTGATTTGTTTCTTCTACATTTCCCCTACCTTTTGGTCTTTAATTTTATTTCTTTAGTGTTTAATTGATAGAGTGAGATGGCAATTTTTTTTTTCAAATTTCTCATCCCCCAAAGTTTCTAAATTTCTCAGCATCTAGTTCATTTCTAAATCGTTTCTTCTTCATTGTGAGATTCTTGTTGGGTTTCTGAAGCACGGTTGTTTAGGGGATTTGTAAGCTTTGTATCGTTGGCTATCTTGTTTGCCTAATTCCTTTGGAGATAGTTTAGCATCAATCATCATAGAGAAAACCCATGGCTTCTTCCTACGACAAGAAGAAACCAACAGCAGCAGGATCCTCTTCCTCTGGGGTTTCTTCGAAGTTTTGGTGTCCCGATGCTAAGAAGATGTATGATGGTAGGGGGTTTTGGAATGAAAAATTGTTTCACGAGAATGGGGAGAGGGATTTGGGTTTTGGTATGTTTGAGGCCTGTTTGGTGATTGAAAAATGTTATCCATGACTATTTAAAACAACGTAGTTTTGATTATTAAAAATGACGTTATTTTGATAAAAAGTAATGGAGAATAGACGGAATTTTTTTTAGGATTATAACTGAGGGTTTTAGATAGTTTAGGGTATAAGCGAAAATATTTTGTAGTTTAGAGTTTAAAGTGTCTATTATATATTGTTATTATAGATTGTTTGAGGAAAAAAATGTAATTTTTCTAATAATATAATGTGATAAAAGTATCAATTAAAAAGATCCTCTAATTCCATTTAAGAACTTATTACGAATTAAGAATTTTTGTTGCTTTTCTCAATTAATAACTACTCATAATCAATCCTCCATAACTAAATTTTTACAACTTGTAAGTATTTTTATTAATTATTTTCTTTTCTTTGTAAATCCATAAGAGAATCTAATGCATGTTTCCACTAGTAAGTCAATTCTAAGCACCAAAATCGGAATGCCAAGGTTTGTTCAATTCCACTAGCACATTCTCTTCTTTCCTTTTCCTGCCCATCTTTCCCAAATCAAGAACTTGCCTCATCATCATGTCATAATAAAGCTTTTCAAAAAAAATCTATTTGACAATGTTTATGATGAAACTTATCGAAGATCTTCATTTTTTAAACTCAGACTTGTCCACAAATCAAATCCAATAAATCATTCTTTTATTCATGTAACTTATTAGTGCATTTTATTTAGATTATGTTGGAGTTTTTAACCGATTTCATGTGATGATTTTGACTCTTTAATCCTTAATACAAGAAAAAACCAACAGCAGCAAAATCCTCTTCCTTTTGGGTTTCTTGGAAGTTTTGGTGTCCCGATGCTGAGAAGATGTATGATGGTAGGGGGTTTTGGAGTGAAAAATTGTTTCACGGGATTTGGGTTTTGGAATGTTTGAGGCGTGTTTGGTGAATGAAAAATGTTATCCATGACTGATATGGACGATGCAGCGTCAGAATTTTTCGAACAAATAGATCGTGGCACGGGTAGATAAGCTTCGAGAGGTCATAACTTTTGAATCGGGTTGACTCACGGTACCTATGCGATATCAAATTGAAACTCGTTCAGAGATCTACGTGTATAACATGGTTTACCCATTACAGTGTGGTTTTTTGCCAAAAAAACGTTGTTTTAAGTACTTTCAGAGACCCGAAAGATATTTTATCGTAATTTTGGTTATTCTCATAATTTTTCCTTTCTTTTATTTTTAGGGTTTTCAGGAACAATTTAAGTAGGTATTGTTTAGGGTTTATGGAGCAGTTTATGATATTTGTTTGAGACGTTTTTTCTTTATAATTCCAATTTTTGGTATTTCATGATTTATCGAAATTGATGCCTAAATCTTGATATTCTTAGAATTCAACAGGTTTTAGAAGATCAAATTACTGGTAATTGTGCGCGATTCAACAATGTTTGATATTGTTAGATTTTCTTTGAGGCTTCCGCTACATCAATGACTATTTAAAATGACGTTGTTTTGGCTATTAAAAATGATGTCGTTTTGCACTACTACAAAAATGGGCTACAATGGCACCAGTAAAAAAAAATTATGATAGTTTTGTTACAGCTGTCATAGAAAAAATGCCCTTGGAGTGGGAATTTTTTTAGTTAACATGACAGTGTTTACATAAACTATCATCAAATGTTTATCTATTATGACGATAATTCTTTTAAACTGTCATAAAAAGATTTTTCCTTTTTCAGATGACAGGCATCTCATTTTTTTATATATACTCAAAGTTGATGTTAATTACAAAAATACCAATATTTCTCTCATTATCTCATTCTCTCTCAAACCCGAGCCTCTCTCTTTTCCCCTCTCTCTAATTCTTGAACTACCTCTCATCTCTCAAACCATCTCTCTCATATCCATATCTCTCAACTCACTCTCTCTTTACCCTCTCTCTCTCTCTCCCTCCTCGAGAGACTAAGGGTTTGGAATCTCTAAGTGCAGTCATGTTCAGGCATAAGCTTTCAATGAGTTCCATCCTCGTCTTCGTCTTGATGCGATTATTTATCGGTTAGAATCTTGTTCGGTTTGTTAAAATTGATTTATGGTTTTCTATGAGTTCGTAGGTTATGTTTAATTTGAGGTTACTATTTAGCTTTGTTCGTTATAACTAAGCTTTTCATTTTGGGCCCTAAGCCTGTGATTTTAGGGTTCAGGTTCCTTTCTCCATTTCTTATTTGGGTGTTGGTGAGTCATTGTCGTGGTTTTCGCGGTCTCACATTGTCTGTTAGATTCTGTACTGAGCTCGCTAATGGTGAGTGCCTCATTTCTCGATCTGCTGCCTTATTTCCCTAGGATGACTGTGTTTGTAATTTTAGGAACCTCTAAATCAACAAGCTATGGATTACCTGAGCTTCAAGCCTGCGATTGTTGGTGAGGGTGGAACTAGTATGACTTTTTTTCCTTTGTTTCACCTACTGCTTGGTTAATCGAAAAAAAATGGGGAAGGAAAATAATCGAGCTTTCTGTTTCACCTAGAATATTTTAGAGGAAGATTCCATCCCCTCTGCTTTAGTACCTTTCCCCACGAAAACAATTTATCCAAATTGCACAATACATCATTATTTAATATTAAACACAACTGATCCCTTCAGAAGGAGCCCTAGCTGTAAAGAATATGCTCAATAATAGGAAATATCTTTTTACAATTTCCCCTTAACTCTATAGATGCCCTTTTCTACTTTGAAATTTGACTAATTTCTTCAAAATTGGTGAAAATTCTTAGCTTACAATGGAAATTGGGGAGTATGAGCCTATTATGTGCTTATATTTTGTGGGTAATGCTTGATGCATAGGCTTCGTAGAAGGTACTATATTCTCAAATCTAAAGTCAATAT
Organism: Datisca glomerata; assembly: GCA_003255025.1. Lineage (NCBI taxonomy): Eukaryota > Viridiplantae > Streptophyta > Magnoliopsida > Cucurbitales > Datiscaceae > Datisca > Datisca glomerata. Next base: position 6,119,745 of record QANY01002976.1, on the reverse strand, counting down.
TTCAGGAACTTGGACCTACAGTTTAAGAGGTAAGCATGCTGGGTACATATTTTTTGTTCACTCTCTTTGTAGATTCATATCATACACTGTTTAACCTGATATTTTTTTGCTGCATAAAATGTTCATGTTTAGAATCTCTACTCTTAAACTTTTGGACTACATCATTCTCAGGGAACTTAAGTATCGTTGCTGTTCAATCTTACATAAGTTATCATCAAATTAACACATTTGTTTAAGTTTGTTTTAGTCGTAGTTATGTGTCATGTCGGCTAGTGCATCTCTTTTTCTTCTTTATACTTTTTGTGTGAACCAGTAACAGGTGATGTGTAACAGTGTTACATCAATAATGATGTTATTGCTGTATGTCTGGCTGTACTGTGTGAAATCTTGGCTCTTAAGTTGGCTTATTGGTTTTAAGCTAATTGAATTTGTTGATAGTGCCTTGACATGGTATTCGCATTACTCTGGGGGGATTTTAGATAATTGAGAAGAAATTTAGGTGAACTGCTAGATCTTTGTGAGATGTCTTTCTCTGGGAATTTTAGATACTTGAGAAGAATTTTAGGACCTTTAGGTCAACAAACATTCAAATCAATTAGAAGTTTAATTTAGCCATTTTACGAGGACCTGACTCGCAATATAAATTTTTACAATCAGTTGGAAATTATGAATTCTCACCATTGTTACTACTAAAATCTCAGTTAGGATTGACCTCTTAAGTTAAAATTTGCCCATTTTTCAGCTTCCTGCCAATGATTTTTTTCTAATGCACCGATTAAATGTAATATCTCCACTATGACCATTTATTTGTTTGAAGAAGTTCACCTCATAAACTGAAGTAAGTTAATTTGGTCACCAATAAATGGATATAATCTAAAGCTTTGTGATTACCAAGTGAGCTTCAAATTGGAGTTAAATGATTCACTTCAATATTTCTTTATTATCCTGTTCCTTTTTCCAGGGGCACTTAGCTTGTGCTCAATTATGAACGATTACCTCTCTATATCTATAGGCAATATAAAAGAATAGTCACTGTTTGATTAAGTTTGCATCTGTTTTCCATAGTTGATGTGAAGAAAATTGAGGCCAGTCACATGAAAGAGGCTACATCTGGGAACATGCATTGACACATTAGAGTTTTGTAACAGTCAAAGGTAAACTGCCCATTAATAGTGTTTGATAAATTACTTGCTCTTAACGTTCCCATTGTACTTCAATTTCCACTCTTTTCATGCATGAAAATGTATTTTTTCAATTGTTCGATTCCAATCTTCTCTACTTTGCAGATATTTTAAATCTTCACAATGATTTGATATTATTATAAGATCCATCCTATGGCTTCTTTCCTCATCTCTTATTCCCTTCTCATTGGAGTGAGCATAGGTGTAATCCTTCTTCACAGCTCTGAAGGCACTGTCACTTAAAGATATGCCCTATGGAACTTATGCAACGTCGGAGCAGGTGGATTTTGTTTATTCTACTTTATGAAAGCTTTACCTATCAACTTGATTGTTTGAATTATGTCTTTATGATGCTTTATGCAATTCAATTCTTCTCTTACACAGCACATAGTGTGATTCATTTCTCTGCAGAAAGGAAGTAGCTAGTTTTTAGGTATTACTAATACTGGCATCTTATTAAGAATATGTAGAGCATTTAATAGGTGCCACCTATACCGAATACTATAAAGAATATATAGTGCGTCTACTTGCTGATATCTAAAGCATTTGTACTACTTGAATTGTTAAGCTTAATCATCTTTCTCATTCAAGTGTTCAAAATGCTAAAAAGATATGTGAACAATTGGAGGTGTATGTAATTTGTATTTAAATTCTGCATATTTATATGGATCATTGTGGAAGGCATTGGATTACTTTCTCTGCCTGCCTTTTCTAGTTATAGTTCTTCACGTTTGGCCTTCCTATTTTTATAGGATCTCATGTATTGAGCAACTTTCTAGAGTTAAATTTTATACCCAATCTTTCACATAAATGTTCATTCTGGACCAAAACTGAAAAGACCAAAAACTGTCATTGAAAAACGATCATGGAAAGGCTTTTTGACCTTTCCATGATAATTTTTTAAAAAAATTTGACCTTTAATGATGGGGATCAGTCGTCATCTATATTTTTTTTGCGGCAACTAAGATGACATAGATTCTCCGTCATCTAAAGTCTACGTGGAGTAACTTTAGATGACATGCAATCCCCGTCATCTATATGCTTTTTGCAGTGACTAAGATGATGGGGATTCTCCGCCATCTATCTAATTTTTGCGGTACCTACGATGACAGGAATTTCCCATCATTGTACTCCCTTATAATGATGGGGATGACGGCCCGGTAAATGACGGTCGATCAGCTGTCAATATAAGATTATAATGACGGGTTTAACCCGTCATCTAACCCCCTTTTGTAGTAATGTTGATAAAAAATAACGGAGAATAGATGAAACTTTTTTTAGAGTTATAACTGTGAGTTTTAGATAGTTTAGGGTATAAAAGATAACATTTTGTAGTTTAGAGTTTAAAGTATTTATTATAGATTGTTTGAGGGAAAGAAATGTAATTTTTCCAATAATATAATGTGATAAAAAAATCAATTAAAAAGATCCTCTAATTCCAATTAGGAACCTTATTAGGAATTGAGAATTTTTGGTGTTTTTCTCAATTAATAACTACTCATAATCGATCCTCCATAACTAAATATTTGCAACTTGTAAGTATTTTTATTTATTATATTCTTTTCTTTGTAAACCCGTAAGAGAAAGCCTAATGTCTGTTTCCACTAGTATGTTACCACTAGTAAGTCAATTCTAAGCAAGAAAAATGGAATGCCAGGTTTGTTCAATTCCACTAGCACATTCTCTTCTTTCTTTTTCCTGCCCATCTTCCTAAATCAAGAACTTACCTCATCATCATGTCATAATAATGCTTTTCGACAAAATTCTATTTGATAATGTTTACAATGAAACTTATGAAAGATCTTCATTTTTTAAACTCGGACTTGTGTACAAATCAAATCTAGTAAATCATTCATATATTCATGTGACTTATTAGTTCATTCGATTTGGGTTGTGCTGGAATTTTTATCCGGTTTCATGTGATGATTTTGACTCCTTTACTCCTTAATACAATTTGCAGGTAAACCAAAGAGAAAAAGTATTACTAATTATTTGATTTTAGATACGAAAAGTCAGAAAATCCTCATGTAATTCACCAGCTAATGGACGCTACTAGGAGAGTAAGCAAGTTACCTCGCTTGCATTCCAAAAAAGGTAGCTTCCGGGCTGTGCGGCTCCCGTGAAACGAAAGAAAGGAAGCTCTTCGAGCTTTCTCCGCCAGCTGCTTAGGTAATGGTTGGCCTTGGGTAGCTTTGGTCGAGTGGTGGTTTGGCATTAAAAGATGGATATTTTAAGGGTTTGAAGAAATGATATTTACAGGTGGCTTATGGCAGACCATTTTACTTCATTTTTTAAATTAGATCATTTACTTAGTTGCATTGCTTAAATATGGCTAACCATACAATTTTTCTTGAAATAAATAATGCAAAAATCGTTTTAATTAAAAAGTGTGACGTAATTTCTTCAAATTCTAAGAAAAACATTTTTAACTGTGGAAAGAGTTTTATTTCTAACACACTAACCGTCGTTCTATGCACATTAGAAGAACTATAACTTTCGGTCCTTTCATAGAAACAATAGAATTGCCTTCTGTTATAATTACTTGCCAAAAGGTTGAATATTAATAACGTGTAAATCCATAAACGGGTCCATTTTTGCCCCCAAAGTCAGGAATTTATGTTGTGTCACCATTTCATTTAAAAAACTTTTTTGGATTTCCATTTCAACTCGGAAACAGAATAATTGTATGATCCAAGTCAGGTATGGTAAGATATATTACAAATTAGCGACAAGGTTAATTGATTTAAACTCATATTTTTAGACAAATTAGTCAAGTTTGGCAGCCTTTAATTTTTTGAATAAAAAGAGTTATCTAAAAAATAAGTTTATTGGGTATTCCGTAAAATTTATTTTTAGACATGTTGAATAAATAAGTATATTCAATATATTGTAATACGTACATGACAATGCGTATTTATAGACTCAGGAAATGTTCATTACAACATGCAATACAAATAGTAGAATATGAATATGGACATACATCATTCCTAGATTAAATACATGTTAACATTCTCCCTCAAACTCAAGGTGGTAAAGCGAGTGTTAGTTTGAATTTGAGTTTCAAGTCTCAGAAACATTCCAATAGATGAGCTTTGGTAAAAATATTTGCAGTCTGATCAAATGAAGAAGCATAAATGAGTTGAATGGTGCTCAAGAGATGTTTGACGAATGAAGTGACAATCAAATACTATATGCTTGGCGCGTTCATAAAATACATCATTATATGCAATTTGAATTACACTTTGATTATCATAATGGAGAATCGTAGCAGAAGAGTGAATGATACTCATATCTACAAGTAGTCACGGAGCCAACGAAGTTCTTGAGAAGTATCAGCCATTGCTCATTATTCAGCCTTCATATTAGATCTAGCAATTACAATTTTTTCTTACTATGCCAAGAGATCATGCGTTTCCTTAGAAGCAGTAAAAACCTGTAAAAGATTGTCTATCAATAGGACTACTTGCCCAATTAACATAAACATAAGAGTGAAGTTTAAGAATACTTTTAATTGAGAAGTGTAGGCCTCAAAATAAGGTCTCTTTGAAATAATGTAGTATATGAAGAATAACGTAAAGCGAGAAGAGCAGCGAGCAAATAAAAACTAACTGACAATATGCACGACATAAGCAATGACATGTCTAGTAACCATTAGGTAATAAGACTTCCCACTAATTGATGATAAAGTATTGTTTCATCAAGTGGAAAACCATCAAGGGAGTGACATGTAAATTTTGTTCAAGATGAGTGAGAGCAATCTTACTATCACTTATACCAGCGCATGCAAAGAAGATCTAAAGCATATTTGGCTTAGAGAGATAATAATCATTAGAGTAAGATGATACTTCAAGCCCAAGAAAGTAATTGAGGTGACCTAGGTCCTTCATCTCAAAGTGGTGACTACGAAAACTTTTCAGATAAAATATCACATGCACTTCATCATTGGTGCTTGCTCCTGCCCAAAGTATGCTCGACGTAGTCTGAGTGGGGTTTCATGTATACTTCTTCAAATAAGTCATCATCTAGGAAGATATTTTTAACATCCATTTGAAATAGTTTCCACTTACAAATTGCATCTTCAATAAGTAAGCTTATAATAGAGGTAAGACAAGCCACGAGAACAAATGTCTCCTCACAATAAATTTCATTATTTTATGTGTATCCTTTGGATACTAGTAGTGCTTTATTAGATTATTAAATTCATCAGAATGCCTCTTGATCTTGTAAACCCACTTAAAACCCACCACATATTTTCCAAGAGGAAGATCAACCAAGTTTGAAGTCAAGTACCATAAAGTGTCTGCAGCTTTTCTTTTATTGCTTGCTGCCAAACATGATAAAATATAGCCTCTTGGTATGATTGAGGCTCATATAAATAAATAATAGTGTAAAAGTAGTGAAATCCATGAAGATGTGCATGTTGTCACTCTATTTGAACAATGTGGGGTGAGACAAGATCAAAGATTCTAGTGCAATTGAGGATGAAGACTCTGATAGACTGAGTTCAGGATCTGCAAGGAGTTAAACTACTCAGATGAGGTCAGTGAAGATGTTAGATTGTCTGTATGAAGCTCAAGAGTTTTCGTTAGAGATTCTTCAGGAAATAAATCTACATAGAAACTTGTGAAGTATGAAATATCATATGAGGTTGATGAGTTGAACTTGGACATGGAAGAGAACATTTAAACTTTAGCCTCCAACTTATTTATATCTTAAATAACCCATTAATTGTATTCTTACTAATATAATACACTGGAGGATCCTCCCATTCAAATTATTTACATATTCTTCCCCATTCCTAAATTTGCACACCTATAAAAATATCTCTCTAGGCTCGTAAGTTTTCATGAATGAATCCATGTTTTTATCAATCTGTAGTGGCGCCACTTAACTACTTCATCACTAAATCTTGAAGATGAGAATGAAGCCATGTTTTTATCAACCATTGCCTTGATAAACACTATGTGGGGCTGTTGTACATGGGAGCTACACAATGCAGCTGCACCAAGGAGCTGCTGCAGCATAGAGGGAGGGGTTGGTGAACTGGGTTTATGCGGTGGAGGGGATGGGAGAATAAAGGTCTAAAAAGGGGTGGATGAAGATAGTTTGTATATACGAAAATTATTGTATATAATGGTGGGAAGTGGGCGAATTGGTGGCATAAATACCCTATTCTCTCCTTCACGCGGGAAGACGAAGGGAGAAAAGTGGTGTTAGATTTCTGTCAGTTTTGATAACAAGACAACTGATGGGGTATGTTTTTTAGTTTCTCAAATTTCAAGTGTATAGAGTAAAAATTAAGTGTATGGGTATAGTTATATTTTAGTTAAACTGGAGAGGTATATTTTATATTTAGATTAATTGGCTTTTGGCTTTGACTGAAGTGGAGGAGATGGTTAGGTTTTGGGTGAGGTTCCGGGTTAGGTTCGTGGGTGAAGTGGAGAAAAAGAATCAGAAGAGAAATTACTAAATCAAAATTGACAGAGTCTACATTAAATATAATATACAATATGAATGTAGATAGACATACAGTCTACATTAAATATAATATAACGTGTAATATAATATACAACGTGTAATATAATATACAATATGAATGTAGATAGACATACAGTCTACATTAAATATTTGTTAACAAAACAATTAAATTTTCATAAGATGTTATATTTAAACACTTCTTAAATACTAAGCTAGTATCAAAATACATTTTTAGATAGTACTTAATAAAACTTAAGATTAAGAGTAGGAAAAATGATAAAGAATGAGCAAACAAACCTATATATGGAAAATGAAATAAATAAATATAAAATACATGAGTATGAAGAATAGAGTGTATTAATTAGAATGAACAAGGTATATTGTAAGCTAAAATACAAGCGATTTGAACTACCTTAATAAAAAGAAAAGGAGAAGATGGAAGATGAATAGAAATAAAAACTCACCTTCTTTCTCTTTTTCACTATTTTCTCAAAACCTCTATTTCTCTCTCTAAAATCCCTTCTCTTCGTCACTCTAAAAAAATCCCCTTTCAAGTGAAGACCTCCCATTTATTTATAGTCATACTTAGGGCTTCACTTTTTAATTTTAGTCTTTTTGTTCCTTTTTTTTATTTTTAGTCATTGGACAAATCTTCTTATTTTTAGGTATTGGGTTATTTTTCAAATCATACACATAGTCTTAGACTAGTATATGGCCAAAAAAATAAATTTTGTATTTTTAAAATATTAGACCGAATAAAATACGGTATCTACAACTACCCCCCTTTGTTCACGCTTCTAAACTTAGAAGATGTACAAAGGTGTGGATAAGTATTTTGATCGAGAGAAAAACTATATAGATAAGGGAAATAAATACCTCGACTTATTCGGGTTCTATGAAATGACGAAACTTATGAAATGGATCTAGATAGACACAGGCTTCGATCTCTACTCAATTCAGGTTCGATTTAACCCTATAAATTGAAACGGACCAGACGCTGACACCGAGCTTCGACCGCGATAAAGTCGGGTTCGATTTAACCTAAGATGAAAAAAGGACGTGGACCTAGATACACGCAGGCTTTGACCTCGAGTCGATGCGGGTTTGATTTAACCATATAAATTGAAACGGACCAGACGCTGACACTGGGCTTCGACCGCGACAAAGTCGGGTTCAATTTAACCAAAGATAAAGAAACGACGTGGACCTGGATATAGGCTGGCTTCGACCTCAACTCGATGCGGGTTCGATTTAACCATATTAATTGAAATGGACCAGGTGCTGACACTAGGCTTCGACCCCGACAAAGTCGTATTCGATTTAACCAAGATATTTGAAAGGAAACGGACCTAGATAGACGCAGGCTTCGACCTCGACCCAATTCAGATTCGATTTAACTAAAGATGTTGAAATGATATTTACAAGTTTCATATGGTGCAAGAGCTAGACTAATGCATGGTCTAAATGTTGAAAAGTCATGTATGGATTTCGAAAGAATATCTTTAAATGATTCATGCACTTGAATTGCATCAAAATATATCAATATGATGCATGTCTATGCGTTGTAATTATTGAATATAAAGGAAAAGTAGTTATTTTGAGTGCATGCATGCTATGCATGATTGAAAACATTTGTAAGAAAATTATTTGATGATTTTTTGAAAGTTGACTAATCGCCATATCTTTCACCCTTCAAATCAATCACTTGGCCTAAGGTCATGGACTCGTAATGAAGTATCGAAAATACTTTCAAGAAAATGATGCATCCTTATTCATTGGTTTGTGCACCAATATTCGGCTTCACGTCGATGATGAAGAAAAGGGAATAATTTCTCCACATTTTACTTCTTTTTTTGTACTTTAATTGCAATCCTCAAAGCGTGCTTTAGCCTTCGTTATGTGCATACCGACTTTCTCATGATGACTTTTCAGATTCCCCCCCGTACTCAGACCGCCTTTCTTAGTTCCTATTCTTTTCTTTTTTCTTTTTTAATTAGCTTTCACCTAACCAAGTTTATACTTCTGAGTTATTTCAAGAGTAATTAATGATATCTTAGAATTGAGAAGAATAAGAAATAATGAAAATAAGGAGAAGATGAAGTATATGTATTTGTCAACTGAGAAAAAAAAAAGCTCTTCATTGATGATGAATAATGTTTACAAACGTTGGAAAAAGAAAAAATATGGAGGAAGAATTTCTCCAGTATTCGAGACAACTCTTTTTTTTTAAATATTTTTTTTACCTAACTTCATTTTTTCCATACTTAGAGCGGTCAAACGAAGTACTTCTTGACTGTATCAGAATTAACTGTATGCAGTAAATCATCTCCATCCATGTTTGTTAGCATGAGAGCTCCTCTAGAGAAAGCTTTCTTGAGAATAAAAGGTCATTCGTAATTTGGGGTCCACTTCCCCCGGTGATCCTTCTGATATGAGAGTATCTTTTTCAACACCAAGTCTCATTCTCGGAAACATTGGGGATGCAATTTTTTGTCATATGCGTGTATCATTTTTCTTTGATATAATTGCCCTATACATAATGCAGTCAATCATTTTTCCTCGATGAAATTCAATTGCTCACATTGTGTTTGTACCCACTCTGCTTCTTCTAATTTCACCTCCATTAAGACTCTGAGGGAGGAAATTTCCACCTCAATTGGAAGGACCGCTTCCATGCCATATACCAAAGAGAATGGTGTTGCCCCAATTGATGTTCGCACTAATGTGCGGTACCCATGCAGTGCAAACGGGAGCATCTCATGCTAATCCTTATAAACCTCCATCATCTTCTCTGTGTCCTTTTTATGTTCTTATTGGCTGCATCCACTGCTCCGTTCATTTTCGGACGATAAGGAGATGAATTATTATGCTTAATTTTGAATTGCTCACATAATTCTTTTATCATCTTGTTATTTAAATTTATCCCATTATCTGTGATGATCCTTCCAGGTAGACCATATCGACAAATTATTTATTTTTAAATAAACTTAACAACTGCACTTCTGGTTACACTCGAATAAGAACTTGCCTCCACCCATTTGGTAAAATAATCTATAGAGACCAAAATGAAACGATACCCATTAGAGAGGCTTTTGGTGTGATGAGACCAATGACGTCTATGCCCCACATAGAGAACGGCCATGACATGTAAAGGGGATGCGGGTACGTGAATTGTATCCGCATAAATTTGACATTTATGACATTTCTTGGCGTATTTGATGCAGTCAGATTCTAGAGTTAACCAATAATATCATGCTCTTAAGATTTGTTTGGCCATCATATGTCTATTAGCATGAACTCCATAAATTCCTTCGTGAAATTCCTCTATGATTTGATTCGCTTCCCTTGCATCAACACATCTTAAGAGCACCATATCATGGTTTCTTTCGTAGAGTATTTCACCATTCAAGAAGAAACCCGTGGACAATCTTCTAATAGTGCGTTTATCATTCTCACAAGCTTTGGATGAATATTCTCCATTCTTCATATACTGCTTGATGTCGTAATACCATGGTCTTGTGTCTGGCTCTTCTTCAATACTCATATAGTGAGCAGGAAAATCTCACTTCTCAATTTTTATGGGTTGCACTTCTTCCTTAAAGTCTGCGGTGAACATGGATGCTAGAGTTGCCAGTGCATCTGCAATTTGATTATTCTCTCTGGGTATATGGTCAAATGAGATCATTTCAAAAGTTCGGCTTAACTTAGTTACATGTTTGTTATAAGGTACCATCTTAGAGTCTCTAGCTTCCCATTCCCCGTTTAGTTGTCATATCACCAATAACGAATCTCCGTACACTCGAAGCTTCCTTATCTTCATATCATAAGTTGCTTGAATTCCCATGGAACATGCCTCATATTCTGTCACATTGTTTGTGCAGTCAACGCATAGTTTTGTCGTGAATGGGAACAACATTACCTCGGGAGATATTAGGATTGTCCCAATTCCATGTCCTACATCATTAGATTCACCATCAAATAACATTGTCCACAATTCTGGATCCATAGATTCTCCTTCATTTTTTAATATGACTGATATGTTCTCATCAGGAAAATCAAACTCCATAGGCTCATAATCTTGCACTGGTTGATCTGCAAGATAATCAGCAAGTACACTTCCTTTCATTGACTTTCTCATGGCATAAACAATATCATATTTCGTGAGCAACATTTTTCCATTTAGCAATTCGCCCAGAAAGTGATGGATTTTCAAAGATATACTTGATTGGATCCATATTTGAAATTAACCAAGTGGTGTGGTATAACATGTAATGTTTAAGCCGATGAGCAACCCAGGCTAATGCACAACACGTTTTCTCCAACATCGAATAATTAGCCTCACAATTTGTGAAGCTTTTACTTAAATAGTATATTTCTTGTTCTTTCCTTCCAGAGGCGTCATCTTGACCAAGTACACAACCCATGGATTTTCCTGTCACTGTAAGATACAAAATGAGTGGACGCCCTGGAGTTGGAGGAACAAGTATATGCAAATTTTGTAAGTATTGCTTGATCTTCTCAAAAGCAATTTGACAATCATCATTCCATCCTTCTGTATCATTTTCACGCAGAAGTTTAAAGATAGGTTCACAAGTTGCAGTTAGTTGTGAGATGAACCGAGCTATGTAATTTAATCTTCTAAAAAAACCTCTAACTTCCTTTTAAGTTTGAATGGCGGCATATCAATGATGGCTCGAACCTTGTCAGGGTCAACATTTATTCCTTCCTTGCTCATGACAAAACCAAGTAGTTTCCTTGAAGATGCTGCGATTGTACACTTTGTCGGGTTAAGCTTTAACTGGAACTTTCTCAATCATTCAAAAAGTTTTCGCAGAATGACCGTATGATCTTCCCCTCGATGAGATTTGGCAATCATATGATCAACGTACACTTCGATTTCTTTATGCATCATATCATGAAACAGTGTTACCATTTCCCGCTGGTATGTCATCCCTACGTTCTTTAGAGCAAATGACATAACCTTATAACAAAATGTACCCAACAAAGTTATAAAAGTCATATTCTCACGGTCTTTAGGATCCATTTTGATTTGGTTATACCCCAAAAAACCATCCATGAGAATGTTGAATTTCCTGCAGTATTATCTACTAAGACATTGATATGGGGTAATGAAAAATTATCCTTGGGGCTTGCCTGATTTAAGTCTCTATAATCAACGCACACCCTTACTTTCTCATTTTTCTTCAACATTGGGACTATGTTAGCAACCCATTCAGGGTATTTTTCTACTTCTAGAAAACTCGCATCTACTTTCTTTTTAACTTCTTCTTTGATCTGTACCAGCATGTCTGGTTTTATTTCCTGTAACTTTTGTCGCATTGGTTTACTTTCAGGCATAAGTGGCAAATGATGAACCACGATATCAGTGTCTAGACGTGGCATATCTTGGTAAGACCATGCAAATATGTCAATATACTCTTTGAGTAAGTCAATTAATTCTCAGCGACTTTGGCTTGTCATAGATGTGCCGATTTGGACTTCTTTCATCTCTCCCTCCAATCCCAAATTTATCACCTCCGTTAACTCTTGACATGGTTGAGTTATTTTTTCATCCTCTTTTACCATTCTTAACATTCCGGAGATGGTTCAAAATAATCCTCTTCACTTTCATCTGACTCTACGCTAAGAATGTGATTGTCAAAGTTATTACTTATGCTCTTGTTTTCAAAGTCACCATTCTCGAACTCTTGAAAATTCCCGAGAAGCACTGGTAGCTCGGTGGCATCCCAATCGTTAAGCTCATGATCTGAATCGTATCGAGAAACCAAGTCATTTGTACTTACACTTGATGATTTTCCCAAGATTGTGGATATTGAAAGCTCGGCAATATCATATTCAATGTCGTACTGCTCTACTATAATTAGTTCTTCGAATGTAATTTTCCCACTTCTAAAGGATTTAAAAATATGGGGTATAATCACCATTTCCATATCGAATTCCCTATTTTCGAGCCTAGCAATCCTCTTTTCTTTTTTTTGAGCTTCCACTCTCCTTCTATCAGTCTTGGCCGGTCTATATCCAAGCCCAAACCTTTGTTCATTCTTGTCCCACTCGATTAACTTATTTATGCCTTGATACTTACCCCTAAGTCATTTGCCAGGCTTGTATCCCCCTTAATCATCAACTTTTCCACCATCTGAGATGCTTTTGATAGGCTTGATGTTGGAGAGAGTTTCCCACTAGCAATAAATGTGGTGTTCACAATCTCAAATGATCGAAATGAGTACTTTAATGCTTCTTCTGTTGCCTCAACATACAGCACGGTAGCCGGCTTGGATACCAATAATCTTCTTCCCCATATATACAAATGAGTTTATGATCCATTATAAATTTTAGCTTCTGATGTAATGAAGACGGTACTGCCCCGGCAGAGTGAATCCATGGTCGACCTAAAAGAAAACTGTATACTGGATTTATCTCCATCACTTGAAAAACAATATTGAATAGGCATGACTTGATTTGAATTTGTATTTCTATGTCTTCGACTACTTCTCTTCGGGTACCGTCGAATGCTCTTACTATCATCATACTCGGTCGCATATGTGTTGCGTCCACAGGGAGCTTTGCTAGTATTGATCCTGGCATTACACTTAGAGACGAGCCGTTATCAATCAATAGTTTTGCAACAACATAATCCCTACATTTCACATATATATGTAGAGCTCTGGTGTGTCCAGTACCATCGGCAGGGATTTCATCATCTGTTAAAGTGATAAAATTTGGTGCGGTAATATTTCCCACAATTCCGCTCAACTTCTCCACCGTAATGTCATGATAGACATATGTTTGATTCAAATTTCCATAATGCTTGGCAATGTAGTTCAAAATTCAGAAAGAGTGACAGTAAAGATATATGCGAGCAGGTAAGCGATTAAGTTGTTTTATCACCTTATATTCGCTTTACTTGATGAGCTTCAAAAATTCACATACTTCTTCTTCAGACACTACTCCTTTTTTCTCCGTACCTCTTATTATATCCGGGTCTATCACTTGGTTGTCATGCATTTCTCCTTGGAATTCATGACCATTGTCACCTTTTTTGGTATTCCCTTTCCTTTACCTTTCAAACTCATCGCTTTTATCCGTTTTCAAAACTTCTAGCGTGTAGCATTTGCCACTCCTCGTCATCCCACCTACTCCCAAAATATAAGTTATGGGGAGATCGAGGTCAGATGGATTTAACGCTTGAGTTTTATCGTTACTGCTTATAATGACCTCATATCTATATGTCCATGGTATTGCTCTTGAATCTTTATAAGCAAACACACCCGATATTTGGATGGTGATAGTCATCGAAGCATAAGACGTAGTGGTGTGAGTTGACTTTTCTTCATAATGTATTGTGAGAGGTTTTGCGATATAGGACGACACTTCAACATTAATTTCAGATGATTATTTAGTTATCATGAGGACTAAAGAGTCATCTTCTTGGTATTTCCTTTATCCTTTATGACTTATTGTAATTATCTTTGCATCCAACAACCTTTGCACTTCTATTTTAAAATCAGCACATTCTTCAACTGTATGCCCCGTCACAGTCTTATGAAATAAACAATCAAAGTCATTCATATGCTTCTTAGAAATGCCTTCATCCTCTGAGCGTGTTGGGTAGGTGTACCCTACTCTAGAAAGAAGATGGAAAAGTATTTCCATTGACGTGCTCACATCTTCCATGTCCCTCTTTCCATATGAAAAATATTCTTCAATTGCATTAACAGTAGGATTCGCATGATTTGGTAGAGGGTTGGAAAATATTCCTCAATTGTATTCCCCATCACAATCTTATGAAACAAACAATCAAAGTCATGCATATGCTTCCTAGAAATTCCTTCATCCTCTGAGCGTGTCGGGTAGGTGTACCTGCTCTAGAAAGAAGATGAAAAAATATTTCCATTGACATGCTCACATCTTCCATGTCCCTCTTTCCATATGAAAAATATTCCTCAATTGCATTTACAGTAGGATTCCCATGATTTGGTAGAGGGTTGGAAAATATTCCTCAATTGTATGCCCCGTCACAATCTTATGAAACAAACAATCAAAGTCATGCATATGCTTCCTAGAAATGCCTTCATCCTCTGAGTGTGTTGGGTAAGTGTACCCTGCTCTAGAAATAAGATGGAAAAGTATTTCCGTGCTCACATCTTCCATGTCCCTCTTTCCATATGAAAAATATTCCTCAATTGCATTTACAGTAGGATTCTCATGATTTGGTAGAGGGTTGGAAAATTTTCCTCAATTGTATGCCCTGTCACAGTCTTATGAAACAAACAATCAAAGTCATGCATATGCTTCCTAGAAATGCCTTCATCCTCTGAGCGTGTTGGGTAGGTGTACCCTGCTCTAGAAAGAAGATGGAAAAGTATTTCCATTGACGTGCTCACATCTTCCATGTCCCTCTTTCCATATGAAAAATATTCCTCAATTGCATTTACAGTAGGATTCCCATGATTTGGTAGAGGGATGGAATTGATATATGGATTCCCACTACCCTTTTTGAAATTCAACCATCCAGCCTTGATCAATGCCTATACTCTACCTTTAATGTCGTGCAATTCTCATTCGAATGTCCCACTGCACCAGCATGATAATCATAGTGAGCAGTCAGATCATACCACCTTGGGTATGGTGGTTGTAGAGGTTCATAAGGAGATTGACACCAATTGATTATTCCACAATTGAGGTAAAATTTCTGTATATGACATGGGGATTGGATCATATTGGACAAAACGTTGATTATTTATATTTCTCCTCAGAGGCTGATTAGCCTGACCAACATTTTACTATTGAGTCGGTGGTCTGAAACCGGGTCTCGAGTTGTTTTGAAATGCTGATTGTTGAGAGTGATAATTGTACTGAATTTTGAGGTATTTGCCACATACGATGTCACAGATTTGGGCCCTTCATTATACTTTGGAAATCTCGGCCTTGAGTTTGCAGCTTGTGATGGGTACCCAAAATTGATCGTCTGTACATCCCCTTCTTTTCGCTTCAACTATGGCCCCTTTTTATAGATGATGTATCAGATACGACTTCCAAAATTCTTCCATTCTTTACCATATATTCAATCCTTTCACCAATCACTATAATGTCAGAGACGTTGTTTGAAGCATTTCCAATCATCCTATTGTAGAATGAAGATCTCAAGGTGTTGATAAACACTGTAGCCATCCCCTTTTCTGACAGAGGGGGTGTACTTGAGCAGTTAATTCCCTCCACCTTTGCGCATATTCTTTGAAGCCTTCAGTAGACTTTTTCTCCATCCTTTGTATATCCAGATTATCAGGAGCCATGTCTATGTTGTACTTGTATCGTCTTAAGAAAGCATCAGCTAAATCTTTCCACCTCTGAATATGTTGGTTATCTAATTGGATATACCAGTGAGATGCAGTCCCTATCAAGCTATCTTGAAAGAAATGAATCAACAGCTTATCATTATTTGCACAAACATCCATCTTTCTGCAGTACATAATAAGGTGACTTCTCGGGCATGTACTATTATCATATTTTTTAAACAAAGGTAGTTTGAATTTGTGTGGGATGGTAACATCTGGGACCAAACATAATTGGGTAGCATCAATGGTACCATATACATCTGACCCTTCAATGGCGCACAATCTTTCCTCTAAAAAGTCCAGCTTATGTTTCGACAACGGATCTTCAATTGGTTTAGTAACAGCCCCTGTTCCTTTGGGTCATCAACATCGGGTATGATGATTGGCTCATTAGCGAGTTCGTCTTATGAGATAAAAGCTTGGTTGAGACCAGGTGCCATTGTGGATGGGTTGTACCCACTTTTCCTTGTCTGCATCATTTTATGGACACTTAGAAATGGATAGTGCTGGATATTTACTGGTGGTGAAGCATGCTGAAAGTGGTCAGTGTGATGACGTTGATAGGTTGGAGTGAACCCAGGAGGGTAGGGTGGAGTATCGTTTGACAGTTGATTTTTTAATGATTGAGCCCCTTGCGGATTTTCATGACAAGCTTTTCTCTTACTCGCGGTGAGGAGTTCCAGGACTCTAGCCATTTGCTCTTTCAGCTCCCTAATTTCTTCTTTCATTTCCTCTCGTGATTGCTCTCTTTCTTGCTCGTCCATGACCCTAACTTGAACTCGCGTTCGATAACGATGTTGGAGTTGATGGGCTATCTTTGAAAAGTTTTCTTAATAAATAAAAATAAAACAATGAGATGGTAGATTTTGCTAATGAAGAAGAATAAATAATAATAATGAAAGTAAATTTATGCATGAGAAATGATATTGCGCAAAGTGAAAATTCAAAAGTACTCAATTTGATTCAATTAATAGAGTCATCTACTACATTTGAGTATGTAAAAGTCGAATTGCACTACTCCGCAATATGAGTTTATACAAAATGACCAAAATGATCCAAATCTCTGTTGATTTCTTCTAAGAACTTCGACAAGTTCTCCCCATTAGGATGGATGGGCAAAACACTTTTTTCAAAAATGATGTTTGTTCCGCCAAATTGCACGCTCTCACAGCCACGCCTTTAAGCCATTCTATAGCATGCCTTGATCGTTGTCGAATCAAGTCGTCCTCTTGTTGCATTAATTGGTAATCATATCTCAGTGCGTTGACATTAACATCATTATTTCTTGCCGATTTCTCTGCCACATTCTGATACGCTCTAACTTGGTGCTCAAGGCTTGCAATGACTTTCAATAGTCCTTCACTATCATTTGGTGACTCAGTCTTCCTAACTTTTTGATTCTCCAAATCAACTTGTAAATTATCAGTGATTCGTCATAATAAGTCATTATTTTTCTGAGTCAACGATATACGCATTCTTCTTATCGACAGCCCCTTTAACCTCTTCTAAAGCCTCTTGTACAAGCTTATTTTTCCTTTCTAGCTTCATGATTTGATCATCTTGTTCATGATTACCACTGGCAAATTCTCATTGTCCTCTGCCATCCTTCAAATTTTGTTGTTCAGCTTGCGAGTGCCAGTTCTCAACTCTAAGTTTTTTCGCTTCAAATATTCTTGATCCTCAACCTTGTTTCTCAAATCTCTGAGTTATTTTCCGCTCCGATCCTGTATTTGCCAGACAAGTTTGTCTCGACTGTTAGACGGTTGTTTTCTTCAAAAAGAGCTAAATTCTTTTGACGCTCCTCATATAACTCATCATGCTCCTCATTTTTAACAATCTCCTGATAAGCTTCTGGTAACTTGTGTGATTGTAAATCCTCAACTGGTAAGGGAATATTTACTTTTCCTCTGTTCTCAAGCCACGTTTCATACTCCTTTGTGCAATTCATGTGATTCTTCTCATTTCGCACCCTATTCATGATTTTCCAAGCTCCAATTAGCTGCTGTAATTTTTGTTGAATATCTTGAGAATCATAACTGATCTCAATGTCCTTTAATATGTGTGTGGCAGGAACAAACTATCTCATGTATAGTCGATGGAGCACCATTAGCGTAGCATAACTAGTACAACCCAATGGTCCTGGGAGCGGGACCCATTGATAGTCGCCACATTTGTAGATCATCGATGTCAACGGCATCCATTGGGCTTTCCAGATAACATCCTCATCTTTCAACTTTGATAGGTGTGAGAGCCACACCCCTTTGTGGGAAACTGCAGATTCCATTTGACCATTCCAAATTCTACGATGGGGATTCTTGTCTTCATCCATGGACTTGAGAACTTAACTTGAGGACATTTGAAATCTGGTGAACATCTTAGATGGATAAGAATCCAAATACACAAAAGAGATGGAGAGCCGATGAACTTCCTTTTTCCAAGCGCTCGTATGTGATTTAAGGAACGAAAAGTTTCATCTAGTATTGAGATAACAAGGTTAACACTATGTTCAACTTGCGGAAACATTTTTATCACTTTATCATCCACATAACCTTGAATTTTCAGAAACAACACGATGTCATATCTTCATAGAGCATAAAGAGCCATACCATTATCTTCCTTTAAAATATTTTGGGCGAGATCTAAGAGGTAATCCAGCGGCACACACTCATTCCCCCTTTAACTTTCAGCCTTTTCTCAATCTCAGATGCATGGATAGCACCCAAAAGCTTGGATAAAGCTCTCTTCAATGTGGGCCTTTTCTCGTAATTATAAACGTTATCCGTGCTTTGCTGCGGGACATTCAATAGGACTTGATATTCTTCAATTGTAGGAGTAAGATTAATTATTCCAAAGGTGAAACATCTGTACACAGGGTCCCAGAAATGCATTAAAGCCTTAAGAACGGGAGCGTTGATTGTAGTATACAGAAGATAAGCGATGTGACCATATTTGCCGACAAATAAATTTTTCTGCTCTGGTGAAAATCCTCCCATATCTTCTTCAACCTCTTCAAGTCAGTGTGTGAGAACTCTATCTTAGTGATTGATGGTAGAAGAACAACATCCTCCTTTTCAGACAATCTCTTTTTTGTTTCTGCGTTTTCTCTGACCATTGGGCTACTGTAATTTGATCTTCTATCACACTCGGAGTAGAAGTCATGGTCTCTAAAATATGAATGAATTGAATACTTCTCTATAATACCTATTACGCAACATGATGCATGTATGCAAAAAGGAAAGACGAAGTCAGAAGTGAAACAATGGGAAAGAAAAGAAATGTTTAAAGACGTAGGACATATATACATTAACGATATTAATCAGATATCATAATTAAGCAGAATCTCTATCTCTATCAAACATTGGTCATGAGATGGGCTCTAAGAACAAAATGCATGTGTGGTTGGGCTCTCAAATCTCTTAATAAACTCTCAGGTTGTCCTCACTATTATCCGAATGGAGTAACAGAGGCCCCCAAACAGTATATCGAAAGGGTTGATCTGAGTGAGAACATTCGTGAGCCTTCACGGGAACCGTAGTTCCACGAAGGCATTCGACTACTCATTCTCGCTAATCCTAAAGGAAAATCCCGGGTACAGGGCTAGTGTATATATGTGAAATTAAAAATTATGTAAAGAAATATATATCGTAAAAAAAAGACTTATGTACAATTACAGGCACGAATTAGAAAAAAACAATGAATCAAATAAACAAACAAAGAACCATACAAAAGGATAGCATATGATGAAATTTTGGCTTGACTCTCTATTGATCTAAAGATGGTTAGACCAATTGTTTCTCCCCAGTGGAGTCGCCAAGCTGTCGCAACGTGCATGCGACGCGGAGCGATGATTGAAAAATCATTTTTTGAAAAAATAAAATTTGGTGTCGCCACCAATTATTTTAGGACGTGATTGGTCACCCAATTTTAAAATCAAATATTTTGGTCTGCGAAAATTTAAAGTTGGTTCGGGAGTCATTTGCGTGTGGGGAAGGTATTAGCACCCTACAACGCCCATTTTTCAGCTTCCAAATTTAATCAAATACTATCAAAATTATATTTTTTTAAATAATGTTATAAAAATTCAATTTTGAATGTCCCATTCGGTACATTTTGAATCATAAAAATGAGTAGACAAATGACCTTCAACGCGTGGTACAAAGACTATTAAATTTTTTTAATCAAAGCGTTATTAGAGTTACTCTCGGTATCCTAAAAATAACTACTCACCTCAGTAGTTCGAGAAATTTGGTATCCCAAAAATCCTAAAATCCGTCATCGAATTTTTTAGTGAAAACTAAATAAAGAAATTAACAAAATTTAAATCAAATTATTATGGTTTTTATTTACGAGCATCAATTCTGATGATAAAAGAATAAAAGAATAATGACATATAACCATGATATATGACAATAATACATAAATAAATAAGAAGAGATAACAACTATAAAGAAAAAAAGAATAATGGAAAGGAATGTTAGAGATGATGAATATGTATGATAAATTTAAAAAAAGAATATGTAAGTGAAAATAACGAAATAATACGTGAAATAAATAAAAATAAAAATATATATAAAAATAAATTAAAACAAACAATAATATCTACTAAAAAATAGAAAAATAAACAAACACAAAAGAACCAAAAAATGAAAACAACAAAAAAAACAAAAAAAACTCAAAAAAAATTAAAATACAAAAATTTTTTTACAGATGCTGATGTCATCCTCTGTCTTTTTTTTTTAATTTTTTTTACATATATATGTATATATAATTATTTAGTAAATAAATAAATAATAAAGTTTTGATGTATAAGATATGTTTAATGTCATACATAATTAGCATGAGCATGCTTTTTACATGGTTTATTAATTATCATTTTCTATTTTTTCACCCAATGCTAATCAAATAGTAAAAGAATAACCATG
This sequence comes from Datisca glomerata, assembly GCA_003255025.1. Classification (NCBI taxonomy): domain Eukaryota; kingdom Viridiplantae; phylum Streptophyta; class Magnoliopsida; order Cucurbitales; family Datiscaceae; genus Datisca; species Datisca glomerata. Next base: position 6,098,808 of record QANY01002976.1, on the reverse strand, counting down.
AATGGTAACGAATTTAAATAAGTGTCACTAAAAATAAATAAATCATTTTGTTTGGGATATAAATATACCATTTTTTTTAATTTGGACTACTTAGTTCACTAATTATCATTTTTCTTTTTTTCCTTCATTGCTAGGAATGATCATAGATGGTAACTAGTTTAAACAAGTGTCACTGAAGAAAATCCATAAAACTTTCAAAATAAAATAATTTTTGTTTGCGATATAAATATACCAATTTTTTTTATTTTGAACCACTTAGTTCACTAATTACCATTTTTCCTTTCTTCCTTCATTGCTAGGAATGATCATGGATGGTAACTAGTCTAAACAAGTGTCACAAAAATGATGGTCAAAAATTAAAAAGAAAAGAAGAGAAGACTTGTAAGAGGTTTTACTTGTATAGAGGTTTTACTCTCTATTTTATACATTTTTATATGTGAGAAATTATCATAGGAGATATTTTCATCAAATGTACACTTTCAACCCATTAAATGGTTGATTCACATTGAGTTAATTTTACAACCGTCAAAATTTTATCCTCATTCTCATTGATTGAGTTGATGACAAAAAATCTCATTATCAAACTTGCAGAGAAAGAAACAATATATGAAAATAAAACTTAAGATTAAGAATATGAGAAATGATAAATAATGAGCAAACAAACCTATATATGGAAAATGAAACAAAGAAATATCAAATACATGAGTATGAAGAAGAGAGGGTATTAATTAGAATGAACAATGTATATTGTAAGCTAAAATGCAAGAGAATTAAACTACCTTTATAAAAAGAAAAAGGAGAATATGGAAGATGAATAGAAATAAAAACTCACATTCTTTCTCTTTTTCACTATTTTCTCAAAACCTCTCTTTCTCTCTCTAAAATCCCTTATCTTCCTCTCTCTCCAAATCTCCCCTCTCAAGTGAAGACCTCCTCTCTATTTATAGGCAAATTTAGGGTTTCACTTTTTAATTTTAGTCTTTTTGTTCCTTTTTTTATTTTTAGTCCTTGGACAAATCTTCTTATTTTTAGGCATTGGGCTTATTTTCAAATCATACACATAGTCTTAGACTAGTATATGACCAAAAAAATTAAAATTTGTATTTTTAAAATATTGGACTGAATAAAATATGGTATCTACAGTCTGAAATCAATTGAAGGATTGATACGGCCAACCAAGAGGGGGTGAATTGAGTGATTATGTACAATAAAAGGATTTCACGTAATTAAAAATAATAAAAAAAATTACTTAAATAAATATTAAATAGAAAAGCACAAATATGGGCGAAGCGAATCAAAAGAGGAAAAATAAATAGCAAGTCAATCTAAAAGTGCGAGAAATAAAAGTATGTAGAATATAAAAAGAGTAGAGAGAGATACGAAACACGATGTTTTTACATAGTTCGGGAAAACTTATCTCTACGTCTACATTTCAAGGATCCCCCTTGAAGATTTTTTCCTCACGATCTTCTTACAGGTGAAGACCAAACCTTTTTGGAATCCTTATTGATTTGTGGTACTAATCGAACCTTAACAATCAACACTTCGAGATCTTCAAATTTCTTACAAAAACTCACAGTAATTCGCCCACGATTTATTTTCTTCGCTCACAACTAATTTTCTCACTCAGAATGATATAACAACTCTAAGCACAAGAATATATAACAAGGATGAGAGAAATAATTGAGAGAGTATAAAGATTGGTGTTGAGTATGTATGAACATTATGAAAAAACACCTCTATTAATAGGGGAGGGGAGCATCTTAGAACCGGTCCGACCGATTTCCAAACTTGTTGCTTGATTTACGGAGTTATTTCTAAACAAGAAACCTGTTTGACTGGTTTAGGTAATTATGCAAGTAATTGCCTTTTACAGAACCCGGGTGCACCGGCTAGGGAATCGGTCTAACCGGTTCCAAACTGGTCCGTTCGGTTTCACACTGGTCTGACCGGTTAATTCACCCAAAAATGTCTGAATTCAATGTATCTCAGTTTTCAAAAGGTTTTTCAGACTTTTTAGCTTAGGAGGTTTATTGTAGGTCATGAATGGTTGATTTTCTTTTGGGCAGGTATGCTTGACTGTATATTGAGCCTAGAGAAATCAAATCAACCTAATTAAGTTCCTAATACAAACATAGAGAGAAAAAATTTCACGTCCATTTTCCTTCAAGCTTTTCGTGCATCCGCATCGTGATCATTTTATTCCTGTAGACTTGATTAAACATTTTAATAATATCATAATAATTTTCAATCATCAAAATTCATTTTTAATAATCGGGTCAACACTCACCCTATTTGACCAACGAGGGGCTAAGACAAGTTTAAACATGCTAGTGCAACTGAGGATGAAGACTCTGATAGACAGACTTCATGATCTGCAAGGAGTTCTACTACTCTGATGACATCAGGGAAGATGTTGGATTATATGTATGAACCTCAAGAGTTGTGGTGTGATATTCTTTAGGAAAAAAATATACAGAAATTTTTGAAGTATGAAATAGCACATGAGTTTGATTAGTTGAACTTGAACGTGGAAGAGAACATTTACACTTTAACCTCCAACTTATTCATGTCTTCAATAACCCATTAACTGTATTCTTACTATTACAACACACCGGACGATCCTCCAACTCCAATTATCTACATATTCTTCCCATTCCTTAACTTGCACACCTTCAAAAATGTCTCTTTGGGCTCATAGGTTTTCACAAAAATTTTAAGGAGTAACTAACCTTTAGTGGCGCCATTTAACAACTTCATCACCAGATCTTGAGGATGAGAAAGAACCATGTTTTTATCAACCAATGCCTTGATAAATGGTTTGTGGAGCTGTTGTACACGGGAGCTATGATGCGGCCACACCATGGAGCTGCTGCTGCAGGATAGGGGGAGGGGCTGCTGAACAGGGGTTATGCGGTGGAGGGGATGGGAGAATGAAGGTCTAAAAAATTTGGTGAACATAGAGAGTAGTTGTATATGTAGAAAAATTATTGTATAAAAATGGACAAGTGGTAAAAATGGTGGCAATAATGCTCTATTCTCTCCTTCGTGCGGGAAGAAAAAGGGAGAAAAATAGAGTTAGATCTCCGTCAATTTTGACAACAAGACATAACTGCTGGGGTATGTTTTACAGTTTTCAAATTACAAGTGCATAAAAGTAGAAATAAAGTGTACGAGTTTAGTTATATTTTAGGTAAATTACAGAGTATATTTCATATTTAGATTAATCAGGTTTTGGGTTTGGCTGAAGTGGAGGAGATGATTAGGTTCTGGGTTAGGTTTTTAGGTGACCTGGACAAAAAGAGAATAAGAAGAGAAACTACTTAATCAAATAATAGAAAGCTTCAAAACTTGAACTCTCATATCATGTTGAATAAATAAATATATACAATATATTGTAATATGTACATGATAATACTTATTTATGGGTTCAGAAATGTTCGTACATTGTGTAATGTGACATGTAATATAATAGTATAATATGAATATCGATAGACATACAGTCTACATTAAATATTTGTTAATAAAAAAAATTAAAATTTCAGAAAATGTTATATTTAAACACTTCTTAAATACTAACCCAGGATCGAAAGACATTTTTAGATATTACTTAAAACAACAACATTATTTTTCTTGTTTGTTAATTTATTTTCCTGAAAACTGGTTTTTAAAACAGTGATTATCTCATCTTTTGATCCCTTCATCTTTCTAAGTTGCTCCCCTACCACTAACATTACAATTACATAAGAGAATAGCAATGATCTTGAAATTTTTTTACAATACTAGGCCGATATTAATTTAAGTATTGGAGTTTTGAGTACCCCTCGTTCAAAGAACCTGCCAGTTTGGATAAGCAGATTCAGTTTTGTTAAATAATTTAAAGATAGAGACTGAATCATGAATGAAAAAGCTATGCTACTTTTATAAAGGCAATAGACGTAGATGTGTGTAAGTAGGCCTTGTCTTTCTCCTCAATTAGCTGGCTTCTGTAGCTTTTCTTTTTTCCCTAAAGTGAGAGCAAGAATCTAATAGATCTTGTTGATAAGTGTTTTTTTTATATTTATTATAAAATTTTATTAATATTTTGCATACATTTCTTCAATTGATGAAGAAAGAAGCATCTTCCTTTCATGCTTATCATCATAATCTCATTGACTTGCTTTCTACCTCAAGCAATAGAAATTATAGCTAGGCTAATGTGTTGACTCCGAAATATATGAAAAAATGAAACTTGACAATTATGGAAATTTTTTATTTTCTTGTTTAATGTTTGGTTTTAGGGAAAATTAATTTACGAATTTCCTTTTCCTATTTTATCATTTTTTCTCTATCTTTACTTTGTCCTTTTTACCTCATCCTTGATCAATTTTCGTTCATGATTTCTTTTATACAAACTTTTTAACTAAATTAGTTCAAGTCTAAAATAAATTGAGCATAAGAAAATAACTTCAAGTTTTGAAGTTACGGGTGGCTTAACCAGGCCTTGAGTTCAAATATTTAATTAAGATCAATTCAGGAGGCCTCTCGATTTGAATTAAGTGAGCATTAAATAAAATAAAGTTCAAAATCTATAAGAGAGACATTTTGTGAAAGAAATAATTTGAATAATTAAAGGGAAAACTATAAAAATGACTCCTTTCCTAGCTCAATTCTTTGTTTTAACAACGAACTTAGTCTAAGTTAAGGACTACAAGCTATTTAAGACGAACATAGCATAGAATATACGCATGCTTGCTCAAAGAAACTGTTGAATAATGATAAATTTTGATAAATAATATCAAAGAGGAAAAAAATGAAAAAAAAAAAACACACAGACAGAAAAGAAAACACACACAAAACAAGAACCATATTTTTAAACATTTATGTATTGCATTTAAAATAGTTTGGTACAAAACGCTCCCAACAAGGAGTTGGTAAAGCATCGGATAAAATTATTCCTACAAAAGAATTTAAATTTCATAAGATAACTCAAATAGTTTGGTAGAATTGCACCAGATAAGTCACATAGTTTGGTAGAATTGCACCTGCGACTTCTTGTATGAACTTATATGAACTTCTTGTCTGCAGTTAACTTAAAGGACGTGACAGGTGAAGTAGGTTTAATGGTTTAGATTTTTTTCATTCAGTTATTACAACAGCACCTCCCCGTATTACAATGTGTCTACTTTTTAGTGTATATATATATAATTTTATTTTTATTTATTTTTCTCAAATTTTAATTTTATTTTGATGGAATGTTAAGTACTTAATTTGATGGAAAGAAACCTGTAAGGAGGAGGAGAAGTTAGCCGTTGAAGAGGGGGAATTATTTTACACAATAATAGCAAAGCAGAAAGCAAGAAAAGGTATGAAGAAAGACGTACTGAAAAGGCAGATAACTCCAATAACAAAAGACAAAAAAAGAAGAAGAGAAATTAAAGAAGAAAGAAAAATAAAATTATGAATTTCAGTCTCAAATGTCAGCTGAAAGCAGCTTCATCTTGGATTGTGTGTAACATTTGATTCACACCAGCTGCTATTTCATCCACTGTACTCAATTGACACCCTTCTTCAACCTGCTCAAATTTCACAACCCCATCAGAACCTTAAACCAATATATATATAAACAAAACAAAAAAATAAGTCACACATATGTAGATGATCAAATTGGAAAAATGACACAACTCTTTAGTACACATTATTTCAAATTATTTTATTTTACGAATATAATGTTAAGTAGCGTGATGGATTCATGCAGTATTGTTAAATAAAAGGTAAATATTCGAAGGTTATCAAGGAGTTTTCACTGGTCAAAATGGAATAAATTTTCAAATTTCAAGAAGTTTGATTAATTATTTTGAAATGATATTTATTTATTTGACCAAGCGATATATGTGAGCTTAATAATTACCTTAACGCTAAAGGAGTAGAGGATCATATGATCCATGGTGGTAACATTGAGGTGAAGAACAGTGAGTCTAAGGCTATGAAAGCCAGCAACCATTTTAAGGAGCTGTCGAGGCAGTTTCTTTGACAATATTTTAAGGTTAGCATGGTTATCAACCATGGTCACTTCAATGTCCCCCACAGCCGCCCACTGGTTGTCAATCTGTGACATTGAGCTGCTTTTGGTCGTCTGAGTTGCACAAGATGAGTACTGTGGGAAACTGAAGAACTCTGCAAATGGTGATGGAAAGCTGCTATTAACTTCTACTTGTTGTTGAGTTGAATTGTGAGACTTGATGAATTGCAATTGCTGCTCTAGCTCCTTCACAAAATTAATTGCTCCCCCAATAATTGATGCTTGGTCTCCCTGTTTATTGTTTTGCAGCCAATCAGCATGTGCCAACAGCTAATTATTGAGCATTTTATTCTTTATTATTGGTTGCCATTGCCATGGCAACTTGGTAATTGCACAGTACAATACCCTAACGTATATGCAATCTAATTTTAAATTCTAGTTTTTTCTCAAAATGCAAACTTAAAAAATGAGTTTTTTTTTCCTCCTTAAATTTATAGTATTTAAGAATTATTTTATTCTAGATTCTGATCATTGTTAGAAAGCATTTTCCAAAACCAGTAATTATTATTGGATAAATTTATTTTTAAGAGGGTCACTGATTTTCTCACAAAAGAATGAACGCAAATAAACTACTTCACAAACCCTTCAGAAAATATTACTCCAGATCACTCACATCACATCTGTAGAGTACCTTAATATATTCAATAAGCTAAACACTTTATTATTTCAGACATGCTTAACGTAACATCAGTTAAACCATAGTCTTCAATTCCGCGGTGAAATCTAGTCTATGAATAAAAGATTCGATTAGATAGCCAAGTGGGGGTAATTATTTTGATACTTTGTTTCTAAAATTCAATCATTCAATGCAGGATGCTTAATGACTAATTAATTAAGAAATTGAAATTAAACTGACCCTTTGAACGTAGGAAGGTGGCATCAAGGACCTAAGAACAGAAAGGTACTCATTCATCTGCTTCCGCCGGTTCCGCTCAACAGCAATGTGAGTCATCCTTTGATTCTCAATCTCCTCCTTGTTCTTAGCGCTCTTAGTACGCCTTCGTTTCCTTCTACCACCCGTAGAAGAAGCCGCGGTCCGTTCCATGGGAGAAAACATGATATCAGATTGATCAAGCCTACATGCGCCTTGATGATTGTGATCAGGTGAAGAAGAAGAGTTAGGATTATTATGATCCCAATCTCTAAAGTTTTGAAGAATGAGTGATGATGAAGACTCCAAGTTAACTCCGAATATCGATTTCTCTTCTTCTTGTTCTTCTTCTTGTAACCCAAAATCATGACCCCAATTAGTCCCTCCTCCTAAACAGTAAAAATCTCTAAACCCATAACCCAATGGGTCTTGTGGGTAAACCACAGCATCTAATGCCATAAGACCTAAAAAAAATCTCTTTTTTATGAGAGAGAGAGGCAAGCTTGTTGTGATGGTTAAAGGGAGGAGAGGGGAAGTGTTTGCTTTGAAGGGAGCTGTTTATAAGTTATGGAGATAAGAGAGAAGGGAAGTGAAAGGGGAAAGGTGTATTTATATATAGGTATAGGAAGTGAGAAAGGATTAGTGGTGTGACAATCGAAGGAGAAAGCAAAATTGGTTTTTTTTTTTTGTAATCTATTTTCCTTTTGATCTCCCATGAAGAAAGCCAAGAGCCCTTTCTATAAGCCCCTTTTGATCAAACAGACAAACAAATGCTACAGCTTGTTGCACGTGAGACTGGGCATTGTGATGGATCAGGATCAGTACTCACAAGTAGACGAGAGAGAGAGAGAGAGAGAAACAGAGAGAGAGAGAGAGAGAGAGAGAGAGAG
>QANY01002976.1:5985904-6090957 GCA_003255025.1 Datisca glomerata | reverse complement strand
AGAGAGAGAGAGAGAGAGAGAGAGAGAGATTCTCTCTTGCAGTTTGTGCCATAGAAATACTAAAATAGTTTCTTGATTTTGATTATCTAAACTAAACGCGTATCAAACTCTTAGGCATTGTACCATTAATGGTTAATTGAAATTTGATCTCTATTTTAAGATTCCCCATTAATTAAAAAATATTGTACCATTTGGCATGTGGCATGATCACGACTTGGTAACGATCACGATAGACATAAGCTTCTCTTTAATAACTAAACTCTAATGAAACGTTTAGTATGAGATTGTAAACGCATATCTTCATTTTTTTAGGCATGTTGTTCACTGATATATTGTCATTTCTGAACTATTACATGTCATTATAGTCGTTTCTGATTTATTTTTGTTTACTAATTTGAAGATCATTACAGATGATTAGCTGGTCTGGTTTTGATAATTAATTTTTCTTTAACAGTACTTAGAACCTATATATATGCATTTTCACATTACATACATTACTTAGAACCTATTACAACCTATTACAAGGTTTCTTAATTAGTTCTATTCAGTTTAACTCCTTCCTCTATTCATCTTTGATCTTCAACATGGGGCTTTCATCCTTCCCCTTCTTTTGCTAATCAGAGAAAGATGAAGTATTTTGAAAGGAGTTCATATCTACAAGATCATGTTTTCATTTTCATTTTTTCTGTTCACTCTATCTGAAGAGAGGACATCTCTTTTTCTTTTCCTTCTGCAGGTGTTTTCTTTTCCTTTTTTTCTAGAACCCGAAGGGGTGAGAGTTGGCAGTTCTAAGCTCTCTTCTGGATATTAATTATAATAATTAGATCTCCTTTATCATTTTGTGAAATTATTGAAGATCATGATCTTGAACGGGGATTTATCTTATAGATGACCGAGTCTAATTGCTTTTTGTGCATTTTTGTTCTGCTAAAGTCTATTTTTCTTCCAGTATCTACTATATCATTTCTTTAAGCCATTTCTTAAATCATAAGATGGTCAAGCATAGTTCATAAGTAGAAATATTTGGGTAAGTTTAATAGAATTCATTAAGTCACAATTTCAGTAAACCAAGTATATTTCATTTTTATGCCTTTTGATTTTGAAGTTGAATATAATCTGAAATATCAAGTACTTCTTTCTAGATGCTTGTAAGCATGTTTTGTAGTGATCATGGATAGAAAAACCTTATGAAGATGTTGGGAAATGGGTTTGTTTTGATGTTCTGATAGTAGACTCTCATTATTACTTATAAATGGTCATTAACTTATCTTAATATGGCTAAACTATTAAACTATTTAAGCTAAACCAATCTTCAGCTTCTAACATGTAAACCACTTATATTAGTTTTGAAGCCTTGTCGTTTTAAGGATGAGGTTTCGACAAACATGAATGTACTTTGCCCTTAATATATAAGAGAATATAGCTATCTCTAGCAGGTCCATATGATATATGAATGACATATTTTGCTTTACAATAAATATGCAGTTTATTAATTGTATTGAATCACATATTTTTCTACACTGAATCATAAATTGATGTTGGTCTTTTAGAATTGCTTACTTATATTTTTGTTCTGCCTTTGTAAATTGCTTGCTTATATTTTTTGTTCTACTTTTGAAATTGCTTACTTATATTTTTGAACTTGTTATCATTAAAAAGAGAAGGCTAAATACTGAGGCACTCTTTAATTATGTTTTGCAATCACACTCCACTTATTTTTTAGGTTAATTGATCTATATGTCGGAAGCATAAAGAAATCTAAAGAGGACATACGTGTGTCACTTCTTGTGAAGAGTGAGGCTGAAAGGGGACACAAACTTCAAATTTTTTTTAAGAAATTCGCCCTATGGCGGTGGTTTAAATCCGCCACTATATATTTTGTAAGTTCAATTATTTAGCGGAGGTTTAAAACCGCCGCTAACTATAAAAACAAACCGCCAGCAAAAATATATTTTTACCGACAGTTCTCCAACGGTCGGCAAAATCACCGCAAAAAATCTTTATGGCGGTTGATTTGGCGGAGGTTTTTTTTTTATAGTGGGGTATAATGAGAGTATCTTCACCGTCAATAGATCTAAATCCCCTTGCAAATTTTCGTAATAAAACAAAGGCATCCTTTACAATTTAGTTATTTGAACAAATTTCTCTTTTACCAAATACACTCTAATTAAGGAGTTGGCCAAAGTAGTAAAAGTTTTAGATTTGGAGTTAGTTTCGTATTAAGTCTTAACGTACGAATCTTTCTTACTGTAAAGAATTCATGGGCTATGCCCGTGTTGTCCATGGTTCATGTGAAAAATTGTATGAGGAAACGAACATAAGTGTCATTTTTAAAATTAAAAAAGTATATGTATTTAAATTAGAACTCATCTAAACTCAGAAAACTTTGAAGGGTTTTTTTTTTTATAGAAAAATCAAGTTGGCTTATGTTTCGTTTAAAAAGTTAGTAAAACAATAATGAAGGTATAATATATAAATGTTATTTTTTAAATTGGAGAAGTGTCTGTATTCACGCTAGAGATAGTGTTGTTCATACAAACTTAAACTATATGGATGTTTGAATAATTTTTCAAATGGCATGTCATTAGTTTACGCGTAATCTGGTCTAAGACTCTCTTAACTCTGCCAAAACAAACATTTCGCTTGAGCGGTGGGAAAAGCGCCACGTCTGATATGATGGGGACCACGAGGCATATTCCATTTGACCAAAACATATTTTGCACGAAAGGGAAGCTACTCAGCTACTGAGAAAGACAGTGATGTCCTCATCCTTTCCCGTCTCTCACGGCATGATGAAGACCAGTTTGGTCTTTTCAGGATGCAGAATGTACTGTTCCTAAGTAGTTGCTAATTTCTTTAAGAAATGTATATTATTTATCGTGATGTGACCATTTGTTTCATTTGATAATAATTTGGTCGGACACTTGGTCGTTCATATGCGAAAGATGACGAAAAGCTGGTTAGAACCCAGAGATTCTGATGAAGATCTATAACACGCAGAAAGAGATAGACTAAGAGAGAGAACTAATAGAGAGGGAGAGATTAAAATCAAAACAGCTTAAGTTTAGATGTCGGACATAGCCAGAGGAATCCATGTGACCTCACAAAGGCTCACTCTGTAAATCATCTACGTTACGTTGAAGACCATACACATGTCTTTTAACAACTTTTCAGCGACACGACTAATAGAGAGAAATGTCATATGTAACCAAAGACACTCAGTACTATTATAATGTACAAATATATGAGTTGAGATAATATTTATGACTTACAATAGAATAATGTTACATGTTCATGACTTAAAGTGTTCAACATTATTTTGATGTGATATGTGATTAAATATACAATCAAGTCATAGTAATGATGAATATCATAACGTTACTTAGCACATCCTTAAATACATAAATAATTATTTGCCTCATATACTTAGTGATCACGTCTAGAATAAAAGCATATAGGTAAGGCATGCCAACTCATAGTCGTGCTAATCGTTGCAACGCTATATAACATTTTTCAAGTAATATTATGTAGTATTACAATGCATAATACTATTTTTCACATTTTGTTTCATTGACATTGTTTAACAAGATGATTTTCTTGAATGACTTGTTTAATTCGATCACAAAACTCAAACCGAAAGGCTTCAAAAGAACTAATCAAACTAACTTCGATGACTCAGATTATTTTTGTATCTAAAATTAATTCTATTTTATAACACCGCTAATGTTAGCTTAGTAATGGATGTCGTGTTACACTAAACATATGTCACAATTTGAAAAATTATTTTTTCTTATTTATTTTTTTATCACATTTAAGATATATTAAATATGCGCAAAACGCATAGCGATGCTACACGACATTTTTTCCCATAACCCCATAGTGTAACCAGGTTAATTTTTTATTCAACATATAATTATGGTTGTCTTATTTTAATATACATCGTCCTTAATCGAGATTAAATATATTAATTGCATGCAACCACATATCAATATGACATTAATTCTCTATTGATTCTTCCCCTTCTTTCTTGGGTTCTTACATGGAATATTATAGCTTACGCAAATATACATTTTTTATGGCTTTGTTTTGTGCATAATTATGCCATTGTTGGGTATAATTCACTGGAATTCTTAATCCACTTGCGGGAAAAATAAATTTTTATTAAGAAAAAAAATCTATACCTAACTGGCATTCCTTTGAATGTATCACCAAAAACGTAGTTTATAAGATTCGACGACTACTTAAATCTTAATTATGTCGTTAATTGACTGCAACTTGGCTAATGTATTTCTTTTATTCCAGTTATTATATTTCTAATTTCTTAATTAAGATCTCCTTGAAAACCAACCCTTTGAGAATAATTTTTGGTAATTAATTATTATTTGATTTAAATAAAGGGTCAGAATCAATTTACTGTCTATCGAGTGTTGCATTATCCCACTGCGTCATCACTTTACCCTTTCCACCTTTTATTTTTGCCCAAAATTTCACTTACTATGCGTGATTCTCTATACCTTTCAACTATTAGAATTGACAGTTTAGTTTATTAATTACTAGTTAATCAATTTTATTCACAGTTCATGTTGAACTGAAAACAATGAATATGGCCTCTCTAATTTTAAATTACATATTATTGGTTGAATAAACAATGGTGGTAATTTCTAAAGTATTTCATCACGGATTAAATCATAATTCATCAAGTGGTAATAATCACTCATAAGACTAATTTGACAATATTTTATTGAGTAATAAACTAATAACTTATTAATGATTAATACAAGCTCATAAAAGCTTATTATGTAACTTTAACTAGCATCTTCAATTATTTTATCTTTTATTCAACAAATCACTAAAAAAAATTTTACAATAATATATCAAGTGAGAAGTGACTTGTGATTATGTATGATCTATAAGCCTTAACGTTGTACCCCAAGCATAAGGAGACGCTATCTATTTGCGCCATTTTCTGGCGTAAGTAGGGTTGTGAAGATTCATGAAAATCAATACTACGTCTCGTCAAAAATTTGGTCTTCTCGATCAAGAATTGATGAGAAAACTTTATTCTTGGAGCCTTAGGGAGGAGGAAGCTAAAGAAGTAGTTATCTTAAGAGAGGAAAACTTCGTTGACATCGAGGATTGCCATTTGAGTATTCTTGGACGTTTATACGCATCAAAGAAATACAATTTATTAGGGTTTAGAAGGGCCCTATCCTTGACGTGGAATACAAACGAGGAGCTTCAATTTATTGAAATTGACAAGGATTGGTTTCATATCTTTTTCAAGACTGACGCTATGGTGTATTTTTTTTATAGAAGTATATAAGTGAACAGTGTGTTAGTATTTAGTTGTTCGAAGCGTTGTTGACAAGTCTTACTCAACTCACTACTTTCATCTATTTTCGGTGACAACTACCACTCTCTTATGAATGGGATGATAGAGTACGAAAACATAGGGGTTGACCTGATTGAACTGTAACTGTGAAGCTATAAGGTATCATACCCTGGAGATTACGAAATAACGAAAAAGTAAAAGTAACCGAGATGCGAGGGAAAAACTTTTGTTTCACATTTCTGGAAAGACCACCTATTTGTTTGTTTACCAGGTTCGGCACGAAATCATAAATAAGCTCTACCAAAGATTGCCAAACATTTGGTACTGAGTTTCCTCATTGTTATTGTGTTCTTCTCTCGACTCTTGATTGATGAACTGATTCTGTGATTTTCCTGATTGATTATCTTAGGCCATCAGAATAATATTTGTACATTTTTCTTGATAATGGCGTATCAGGTATTTTGGGATAATTGAAATAATATTTAATTATAAAATTTGTAATAACAGTAAGAGCCACTGCTATTGGGTAGAAGCCGCACAACTGCAGTGCCACATGGCGCTGCAGTGTGTCGTGAGGCAGCACAGTGCCTCACGGCACCACTGGAATGCCACGTGACACTACAATAGTCCATGTCAATCTCTATGTCCAATCAATGATTGACACGTGGCAACCACTGGGTATCAAATATTTATTTAATCAAATTAAATATCTAAATATTTATTAAGTCAAAATTAACATATCTTATTATCTCTATCAACTAAATTATTTGTTATTTCAAAAATAATAGNATATATATATATAATTTAATTAATTAATTCTTAACTAATTAATTACACTTAATTATCTCATAATTGTGTACTTGCCCCAGAATAAAAATTCATTTGCACGTAAGTCCTTTTCTCATGTCCTGAAATATTCACACCCAGGGCTGCTATTACAGATGTGACTTCAAGACCACGGACCTATAATTTTAAGCTCCAATAAATCAGAATATTAATTAAATAATTTTATTTATTAATTTCATTATTATTCCATTATAAATATGGAATTACACTCTTAGAGATTACATATTATATTTACAGAGTATTTTCATGTAGTCCACTAATATAATTATTTTACATAATTCTGTCATCCAATTATTGGTTCGTAAATTTGAACTAGTTAAAATTATCATCTTACCCTTCTAATTACCTCTTAATCCTTAAGTACCATTAATCCACTAGTGAATGCCTAATTTATAATCTTATTGTAAACTTGAGCTCAATAACCATTCAGTTCTAAAATTAACACTTAAATAAACCAATATACGACCCGTTAGCAAAACTTGGATTCCAAATTTTGTAAGATCATGTTTCTAACCATCCATATCACTGAATCTCCAAAACAAAAGTCACTAGCCTGTTTTCCAAACAAACCTTAATGAGTGAATGGAAATTTTTAATAGACATGCATAGGAGTTCATGAGTACTCAACATTCAGACTAATCTACATATTATCATCGAATTGATGTGTATTAAATATTTATGATAAATAACATGTTGATAAAGATATTAATTCACATAAGTCCAGTCATATATAATCTCACTATATTAAGCATATTCACTAAGATGTCTATCCACATCAATGATCCAGATCTGATCACATGTATTCATAAATGCTTAGTGAACCATACTAGAAACTATTCATTAAATATTCTATACTTTAATATGTTACTGATAATTTTATTTATTATCTATGATCATAATCCTCTCGTACTAATACAAGATCATAGTCTCATTAATGAATATGGAAGTTTTAGATATTTATACAAATTATTCAACAATAATTTAAGAGAACAATTATAAGAAAAATGTAATCCTTATTAAATTTCATATCAAAATGTCAATACATATGTTTTGAGAGTATAACCCGCAACAACATTCAATATGGAACGATGGTACATATCAGGCTGACGGAGAGGATGAGTTTCATAATAGCCGGCGACACCATGATAATGAAGGGGATGATGCTGAAGTCAGGATGGGTAATATCAACATTCATAAAATTCTGAGACAGAGTCTCGAGATTTTCTTGAAGACGGAAGGGGGGTGGTGGAAGATAGTGGTAATGATGACCTAGTATATTCTTCTGATCAGTTAATGGATGAAGCGAATAACTGTAGCTCGAGGAGGAAGGTTATGATGAGATCTACAAGATATTGAGCTATGGAAGAGGCGGGAAATATGGAGGGAGTTAAGGATATGGCTAATATCTCGGGTGATTTGAATTTGAACGTGAATGTGGGGGCTTCAAATTTGAAAAGATCTTATCATTATCCTAACCACGTTGAGGGATCTAGGGATTTTATTTCCTTAAATGTGGACAGAGAAGCATATTTCATAACTCAAGTAAGGGATCTTAGTGGAAATAATGATAAAGTGCCTAGTGGAACACAAGTGGCAGTGGTCAAGGCCATCATGATGGAGAGGTGGCGCATGATGGTGAGGTGAAGTACCCTACTGGCAGTAACTGGGTTGACATACAAATAAAAAACTCAGAGGAAGGTTCAGGGGCGAATTTGGATGCATTTCAAGATCGAATCTTAGTGAAATCGAATCCTTTTAGGTTTGGGCAACTATTGAAAAAAAGCTCTGGGCAAGGGCGTAGGAAAATGGGTAAATCTCTGCTGAAGCAGGATATGGAGTTGGTAATTTTGTGGTTCAGTCAGGAGAACTGTCTGACCCAGTTGGAAAAAAGAGGAAGGTGTTTATTGAAGATATTTGTAGTGTGGTGGTTGCCAGCCCAAAATGTTCCCAACCCGATCAATGAGATTTTTGTTTTGGAACTGTCAGGGTGTGGGGATGTGGACGATACAGCGTTGAAATTTTTAGAACATATGGATCGTGGCACCTGCAAGTCAGCTTCCAGAAACTATAACTTTTGACTCGGGTTGAGTCACAGAGTTCATAAAATATCAATTCAAAGATTATTTAGTGATCTACGTGTGTAACAAGTTTCAACCGTTATGGCCCAGTTTCAGGCCCAAAAAGGCTATTTTAGGCACTTTCAAAGGCCTTTGAGCTGTTTTCGCAAGTTTTGGATATTTTTGTAATTTTTTGGGTTTTTAGGAACAGTTTAAATAGGTATTGTTTAGGGTTTTTTCGATAGTTTTTGGATGATATTGTTGAAGACGTTTTCTCTATAATTTTAATTTTTGGTATTTCGTGATTTATCAAAATTGTTGCCTAAATCTGGTAATCTGAGAATTTAACATGTTTTAAAAAATCGAATTACTAGCAATTGTGTGTGATTCAAAAGTTTTTTATATTATTAGGTTTTCTTCAAGGCTTCCACTACATCAGTTGGTATCAAAGCTAAAACTGATCCATAGTTTTTATGGCACCATGATGGAACCAGAAGCGGCAGCAACCCGTTGAGGAGGTTTATGAGCACGATGATGGAGTACAACTAGAACATTGAATTGGGTATATTTTGGATCAATGTATGGAGCGAATATTAGAACAATTAACCGAAATTATTGTTAATATGATGGGGAATCAGAATAGGAGGAATATGCCTGAAATGCGAAATCCGATCAGGCAGGGCGATTGGGTAGACGAATCAGAAAGGGAAAAAGAAGGAGTATACTACGAGGATATTCCACAGATCCTTCATAGACGGCATAAAGTCCAAGTGGAAGTGGATAATAGGCGGTGAGAAGCTGATATGCGGACTGAAATATCAAAATTTCATGGCATTCTTCAGACTGAAGAGTTCCTTGACTCGTTGGTGACTGTTGAGGAGATTTTAGAGTTCAAATGAGTGACAGAGTACAAACGAGTACCTTTGGTGCTCACTAGGTTGCGCGGTAGGGCTACGACATGGTGACATCAATTAAAGTTATCTCGTGCCAGGTTAGGTAAGTAAAAAAGTTCTTCTTAGGAAAAGATGAAGAAATATATGCACTTGCGTTTTTGCCTTATAATTATTAGCGGATTTTGTATCAAAAGCTGCAGAATCTGAAACAGGGTTTGAGATCTGTGGATGATTATACTACAAAATTTTACTAATTGATGGCCAGAAATGAGATTAAAGAGACAAGAGGAACATTTAGTAGTGAGCTACATTGGAGGATTAATGGTTCAGATTCAGAATACCCTTAATATGTTCGATCTTGTGTGTGTCAGAAGCACGTCAAAAAGACTTGATGGTGGAGAAATAGTCACACCATGGTAGTGATGGAAGTGGATTGAGCAGTACCTATAACGCTAATATGAGAGCCATGGAAAATTAAGCTGTGGAAAGTCAGTCTAACAAAGGTGTGAGTAGTAGTCCCATGAAGAGTTTTGCTTGTGGTGAGCCAGGACATAGGCAATCTGATTGTAAAAAGGTTAGTAAGAGGGCTTTATTTGCTGATACTGATGTGGGTGGCAATGAGGACGTTGAAATTGTTGAACATCCAACTTTTGACGATGAGCAGTAGGATGATGATGAGGTTGTTACTTGAGATATGAGGATTGCTTTGGTTGTCAGGAGATCGTATTTGACGCCTAAAGAGTAGTTGATGCTGCTGAGGATGATTGGTTAAGGAGTAATATTTTTTAGTCCACTTGTACTATTCTGGGCAAGATGTGTCGTTTCATGATTGACCAAGGCAGTTGTGAAAATATAGTTTCAGAAGAGGCAGTGCAAAAGATGAATATCAAGACGGAGAAACATCCCATACCTTACAATCTAGTTTGGCTTAGGAAACATGGTGAGACAATAGTTTTACACGTGCTCTTGTTACGTTTTCTGTTGGAACAAAGTATAGAGATGATATTTGGTACGATGTGGTGGCCATGGATGCTTGTCATTTGTTACTGGGTCGACCTTAGGAGTATGATCGAGGAGCGATCCACGAAGGATGAGCTAATACTTATAGTTTTCTGAACTATAATTGTGTTGGTACCTAATAAACCAGGAGATAAATCCTTAGTTGTAGGGACTACTACGAATTCTTTGATGAGAAGTTGCAGGATTCAAAGACAATATTCATATTGATTGGGAAGGAGGCTACGGAGACTGTAGTAGTTTCAGATATGGTGACTCTTCTGATGATGATGTAGCTGTAAATTCGAGGATGATTATTCTCTACCATGGGGAGAATGATGTGGACGATGCAGTGTTAGAATTTTGGGAATAAATGGATCGTGGCACGCGCGTGTCAGCTTATGGAGGCCATAACTTTTTACTCGAGTTGACTCATGGGACCCGTAAAATATCAAATCGAAGATCGTTTAGAGATCTATCCATTATAGCTCAATTTCAGGCCCAAAAAATATATTTTTAGGCACTTTCGAAGGCCCAGGAACTATTTTTGCAAGTTTTAGTCATTTTTATAATTTATCCTTCCTTTAAATTTTAGGGTTTTCAGGAATAGTTTAAATAGGTATTTTTTAGGATTTTTTTTATAGTTTTTGGATGATATTATTGAAGATGTTTTCCCTATAATTTCAATTTTCGATATTTCATGATTTATCAAAATTGTTGTCTAAATCTTGATAATCTCAAAATTCAACAAGTTTTAAAAGATCGAATTACTGGCAATCGTATACGATTCAGCAATATTTGATATTGATAGGTTTTCTTCGAGACATCCATTGATTCAATTTCTTAGAGAAGCTTCCAGTGAAGAAATTGGAAATGATTTAATTATCTCAGATATTTTTTGTCTTAAGAGTTATTTTAAGTTCACTTTTAATCATGTTCCTAGAGAACATAATATAATGCCCACAATTTGGCTAGGTCTAGAAGGAAGGGTATTGCCATGTCTGGAGTGATAATCTTATCATTTGGTTATTTAGGGATTGTAATTAATATTTACATGTCTCAATAATATAGCATTTTTTCTTGAAAAAAAGAAGAAGAAGTGACGTGGGATTTAAGTTCTAGTCTCTTACCGTTATTTCAAAGTTCACGATTTTAGGTTCCGTTTAACTCTTCTATGATTGAGATCATTTCAACATTTATTTCTAACGGGACTAATTCTCTATCGGACACCCAATATAACGAAGAGAAAATCAGAAAAAATTTAAAATGAATTATCCGTGCAAATGACTAACAAAATCTTTTTGTCTTTGAAGGTTTAAAGTTAGGAATGAACTTTATTAGAATGTCAATGAGAAAATACAGGAAGATTCATCAAAAATCGCAAAAGACCAAAACCCTAATTAACAAAGTAGTTAATTAATCAAGACTGATTTAGGCTTTGTCTTTATATCTAATAAGAGTATGATTCCACCTAAAAGAGTCAAGATTAGCACAACTCATGAGCTAATAAAAACACAAAGACTAATCCAAAATTAAAATTAATTAAAAATATCATGATTGTCTACAAGCATGTGCATTGAAGCGTAAAGTACGGCTACATACAGAGAGGTGTATCTGTGCATGTGGGCACAATGTACAAGTGGGTTTATATTATAAATTTAAAATTAAAGGAAGGAGTTAAATTAGTGATTTGATTCAGAGATTTTGGTTTAATTAAAAAGCTTTAAAAAGGAACAAAAATGGGATTAAGCCAATTAATAGGGATATTGACTTGTACAATAAACCGTGAATTAGGGGATACCTCAAAATCTGGGAACCTGCTTATTGTTTTTTTCTTAGCTACTTGCTTGTTTATATGATTTTCTTTGGCTTATAAATGCTACCTCAGCTAATTATTTTAGAATAAATCAATTAATTTGTTAATTATTTATAAATTAATTAATTTATAAAAACCAAATTATTTTATTGAATTAATTATTTAGAAATTAATTAACTTATAAATGATAAATTATTTGATTGGTATATCACTCATCTTTTTAATCATTTGACAACAAATACTAGCCAATTTCTTAGCTAAAATTGGTCTTAAATGCCTTCTAATTGAATTAAACGTTTTGAGTTGGTTTTCAATAATTTTTCATGATCCAAAAATAAAAAGGCTAATCCAAAAGCTTAGTAAGAAAAATAAAATATTTAAATTCTCATTCTCTCAACTTAAATCAATCGTTTCTTTATACAACTGCTTTTACTTAACATTCACGTTATATAGGTACACAAATATTACAAATTATTAATTGAACTTGTGGACATAAAATTGAAGAGTGTACATTATATTGCACATTTTACACGATAGATATAGGGACAAACCAAGTCCTTATGTAGCCACTAACACCTATGTAATACTGACAAAATGTAGCTGAATTGCAGCAAACTATACAAAATTTGGAGATACTTACCTACTGTATGTGGCTGATCGGCTTTTGGCCTGCATTAAATGTTACGAAAACTAAATTTCTAAATAATCTAATAGTACGGCACAGTTATAGGTTATAGTAGTGAGCTACAGATCACATGTAATTAGAAGAGGTGTGAAGGTCAATTTTAGTGATAAATAGTAAAGGCCAGTGAAAACAAGAGGTTCTCAGTCAGGACCTTAAACGAAGACGTCCTGATATATTAAGCATTTACTAGCTGCGCATATTCAAATTCAGTTTATATATCGTTGTTTTGATAAGATTTCTTTGGATCTGACGATTTAATGTTAGAATTTTGTGCTAAAAACATGAGAATTTATGTAATTTTGACGATTTATTTTATGAATAATTAATAAATTGACATTCTTATATATAAGATGTGAACATTTTTAGTAGAAGGTTCACAAGCATAGTACTTGGTTTCTGTATAGAGCTCAGCTCATAGGCACAAGGTATAAACCAATAGTTTTTTATGAAATATTTAATTTCACGGTCTAGCCAAACTAGACACTTTACTAAGAAAATACTGTTAACACATTAACTCTATCATATAAAGTGACTTAACTTGTCATTAGGTAAAGTACCTAGTTAATATACTAGCTCATTTGAAATTCATCGAAATGAATACTGAGCCTGTTTTTTTTTTAAAATTTGTTATCAAATGAAAATCAAGACTCATTGCTATTAGTTTATAAGTGCTCTCAATCTTAATAGAGTTATGAACTCACTTAATTGCTTAGTCATTTTAATATATTAAGAAATAGACTCTATGACATCGGATTAATGTTAAACGTGAAGATGATCGTCTAACTATAAAGGACTTGAGAGAGGCATGATATATCCTTGGGATTATGGTCATACGTCACTGTAAATATAGAAAAACATGTTTATCCCAATCTGCATATATATCGATGAGATTCTAAAACAGTTTGCAAATGTAAGATTCTAAGAAACGTTTATTACCTTTTAGGCATGAGATCCATCTATACAAGGAGCAATGTCCTAAGACACAAGATGAGAAAGATAGAATGAAAATGGTTTCCTATGCTTCAACAATGGGAAGTCTTATGTATGCTATGTTGTGTACCAGGCTAGATATATGTTTTGTAGTAAACATGGTCACATGTATCAATCAAATCCAAGACAAGAGCATTGGATAGCTGTAAATCATATATCCAAGTATCTTAGAAGAACGAAGGATTTTACGGTTATCTATCATTGTGAGGATCTCATACGTTCAGCTTCCGATTTTCAATCAAATAAAAAATCTATCTCGGGCTATGTGTTTACTCTGAGAGGCGGAGCGGTCACTTGGAGGAGTGAATTACAGAATATATTACGGACTCGATCATGGAAGTTTAATATATAGTTGCTTCAGAAGCTGTGAAGGAAGCTGCTGGATGCGTAAGTTTCTAGTGAAGTTAGAGATTGACACAATTGAGAGACTCCTAATCATAATTTATAGTGATAACATTGTAGCAATCACACAATCCAAGAAACTTCGAAACCATCAGGGAGGCAAGCATCTTATTAGAGGGATTGCACAATAAGGAGATCTAGTTGTCTCTAAGATTACTTTAGTAGAAAACCTAGCGGAGCCATTTACAAAGACTTTAGGGTGCGTTTGGTATGAGGGTATCAATGTCCAGTTGCCTGGAATGTAAGGGAAAGTAATTAATGTCGTTGTTTGGTATGGGATATTGTGAGAATTTTCGGATACCTGGAATGTGAATGTACCCTTATTTGAGAGTATCTTGATACCACCTGGATATGAAAGGTATCTTGATGTCTGACATTCTCAAGTAATTTTTTCTTTCATTTATAACAATCCTTTGCAAATTGCATCGAAAAAAAATAAAGTAATTTAACATTCTTACAGTTATATCATCACATTCTCAAATTTTTATGAAATAAAGTAATCTAACTTTCTAGATATTTTACTTTCTTACAATCATATTTCTACAATCTTATTCTAAAAATCATTTATTCTCAACTCATACCAAACGACCCTTTAGCTACTAGTGTTTTTGAGACTTATGTAAAGAATATGCGTGTTAGGCTTGCACTAGATGTGCTTTAGGACAGGTGGGGATTATTAGAATTGTTCCCTAAAAGCATGAGAATTCTGTGCAATTTTGATGATGTGTTTTATGAATAATTAATAAATTGACATTCTTATGCATAATATGTGAACATTATTAGTATAAGGTCTATAAGCATTTAGTACATGGTTTTTGTGCTATGAAATATAGCTCATATGTATAAAGTATAAACCAAGAGTTTTTTTATAACTTGTAAATATTTAATTTCACGGTCTAGTGAAGTTGGACATTTTACTAAGAAAATACTGGAGCACATTAACTCTATTATGTAGAGTCACTTACTTTGGTCATTAGTTGGAGTAACTAGTAATGTACTAGTCCATTTAGAATGTATTGAAAGACTAATAAGTATTTTTTTAATATAGTACTATCGAATGAAAATAAAAATTAATTACTATTATTTTATGGGTGTTCTTAGTCTTAAGAGATTTATGAGCTCATATTTAATAGCTTTGTCATTTTGATATATTAAGAATGAGACTATATGAGTCAACATATATTCATAGGTTGGATGACTGAGTTATTAGATAATGACGTCACAAATTTTTAGTCTTAGAATCCATAGCACTTTTAATTAAATAGCATAATACCTCTTAGATAGTTATTGTATGTGATCACAGTAAATTAAGCATTTAGTATCTCTAGTGCAACGCTAAAGAAGTGATAATTTTGCTGGAGGTATCAAGTATGAAAATTATAATAGGTGGCTGATATAATGAATTTGAAACTTAAGGATAACTAGAAATGTATAACTATTAGGTCGATAGTACTTCAACTAAATATACATGGTACTATCTTATTGAGGGGTATTACATAATAAATAATAGATCAATGAAGTAATATAAAATACACTTAGAGTTCAATTACGATTTTATAGTGGAGTTAATCGTAATTAATAATTAAAAATTTTGATTATGACTTTAATCGGTAGATTTTATTAATTATGGAGTCAAATGTATTTGTATTCTTATGGTCTCCTTACTAGCCTTAAATTTGAGTTACGTTGTAACCAGACTTATTTAATGAACAAGTAACTTAAACAACTAGCTCAGTCTTATTTTTTTTAAATGCTAAAGATTAATTAAAATTAATTTATTTAATTTTAATAAACTGAATTAAAAAATTTGAGAATTAATTCTCAAACGTTTCTTTGCATTCAATTGCAGACCATAGCCAAAAGTAAAAAAAAATTGGGATTCTTTAAATATACGTTTATTGCATAGACTTGTATAATTAAAAGTCTTGAAATCAAAACCAAAACAAACTCTCCAATTACAACTCTGCGATTTTGGCTAAGAGAAAAGAAGAGTTGAATTTGGTTTTATTTTTCAAGTGCCCATGCACTTGTGTTTTATTGATGGTTCGAGTCCTAGTAAGGAAGATTATGAGATGTTGATTTTACGTTTCAATATATACTTTTCTTTCTTTATATTGATGGTTGTTTCTCGATTTTTTTAAAATTTAATATTTTCCGTTACGATGATTCATTCATTCAAATCGCCCAATTTAAAAATAGACAAATTGAGAAAAAAATTACTTTACAGTTAACAGTTAGGGGCAAATTTTGATCATTCAGATATGAATGGCCAATCCGGATGCTGTAACTACCTTCTGTCATTGACAATAGCAACGGCAGAGAAACCCACCTGTCATTGACAATAGCAACGGCAGAGAAACCCATTGCAGCTTATTTATGTATATGTGTAAGGAATGAAAGGTTAAGGAATGACTCAGTTTCCACGTAGGTTGGACTTCTTTTATAGTTTGCAAGAAGAATTGAAGGGATAAAGTGGGTACGGAATTATTTTAGATTTGCGAAAATACTTTAAATGATAATTTAATACCACATGCCGCTGGAATCATCTTTAAATACAAGAAAACATGGAACTCGTCATCTTTATATGTACTCTAGTGTAGATGTTTGTAGACTGTTAACGTAGGAAAGTTTTATCATGCCGTTAAAATTCACGGCATGAACGTTAAATTATTTGTGGTTCATAGATTGTATTTGAAGTAATCTGAGTAACATAAAATTCAGTACATAGTAGTTTTAATTTTTTTTGGATATTTTTGGGGTTCAACAAATACGTACTGTATCAAATATGTATTGGGATTCACCAATTATGTAGTGGGGTTCACTAAATACGTACCGAAAAATAATTTTTGAAGGAGTTCACCAAATACGTATTGGAGTTCACCAATTACGTACTGTGGTTCACCAAATACGTACAAAAGAAGAATTCTTAGTAGGGTTCACCAATTATGTAGTGGGGTTCACCAATTATGTAGTGGAGTTCACCAAATACGTACAAAAGAAGAATTCTTGGAAGGGTTCACCAATTACATAACGAGCTTCACCAATTACATAGTTGAGTTCACTAAATATGTACAAAAGAATAATTTTTGGAGGGGTTCGCTAATTATATAGTGAGATTCACCAAATAAGTACAAAAGAATAATTCTTGTAGGGGTTCACCAATTACGTAGTGTGGTTCACCAAATACGTATAAAAGAATAATTCATGGACGGGTTCACCAATTACGTAGTGTGGTTCACCAATTACATACAAAAAAAATTCTTGGAGGGGTTCACCAATTACGTAGTGGGGTTCACCAAATACTTACAAATTAACAATTCTTGGAGAAGTTCACCAAATATATACTAGAGTTCATCTATTACGTACTAGGGTTCACCAATTATGTAGTGAGGTTCATCAATTACGTACTAGGGTTAACCAATCTATCCCAATAGTTTCTCTAACCAATACCAGCGATTTTGGTGCCCAATACCGGCAGTTTTGGGTCAAATACTGGAAGTTTTGGGCTAAATACTGGCAGTTTTAGGCCTCATACTGGAGGTTTTGGGCCCCATACTGGAGGTTTTGGGCCCCATACTGGAGGTTTTGGGCCTAATACCGGAGGTTTTGGGCCTAATACCGGAGGTTTTGGGCCTAATACCGGCAGTTCCTGGCATTTAATTTCCTTTTTCGGCGGTTTTATTGTTTTTCGGCGATTTTGCATCAATACAATGATTTTTAGGACCTTTTATGATCATCTTTCAACAAATTTGGTTTTTTTAAAATTGATCAGGGTATACTAGATGAATCACAACCAAACTTATTCATAAACGTATAAGAATGTATTTTTTATTATATTGTTATCATTTTACAACAAGTATCAAGAAAAATAATCATTTTCCACTACATTTTAGAAGAACACCTCGAAGAATGATTAATTTTGTACGTGAAATATTTTGGTGAACTTCTCGAAGAAATATTGATTTTGTACGTGAAATATTTTGGTGAACCTCTCGAAGAAATATTGATTTTGTACGTGAAATATTTTGGTGAACACCTCAAAGAATGATTCATTTTGTACGTGAAATATTTTGGTGAAATTCACGAAGAATGATTGATTTTGCACGTGAAATATTTTGGTGAACATCTCCAAGAATGATTAATTTTGTACGTGAAATATTTTGGTGAACCTCTCCAAGAATGATTAATTTTGTACGTGAAATATTTTGGTGAATACCTCAAAGAATGATTGATTTTGTACGTGAAATATTTTGATGAACCCCTCCAAGAATATTGATTTTGTACCTGAAATATTTTGGTCAACCCCTCCAAGAATGATTGATTTTGCACCTGAAATATTTTGGTAAAACCCTCCTCCAAGAATGATTGATTTTGCACGTGAAATATTTTGGTGAACCCCTTCAAGAATGATTGATTTAGTACTTGAAATATTTTGTTGAACCCCTTGAAGAATGATTGATTTTGTACGTGAAGTATATTGGTGAACCCTTCCAAGAATGATTAATTATGTACTTGGTGAACTCCTCGAAGAATGATTGATTTTTTATGTGAAATATTTTGGTGAACCCCTCAAAGAATGATGGATTTTTTACTTAAAATATTTTGGTGAACCCCTCGAAGAATGATTAATTTTATACGTAAAATATTTTTGTGAACCCCTCGAAGAATGATTAATTTTGTACGTGAAACATTTTGGTGAACCCCTCCAAAAATGATTAATTTTGTACGTAAAATATTTTGGTGAACCCACAAAGAATGATTGATTTTGTACATGAAATATTTTGGTGAACCCCTCAAAGAATGAATAATTTTGTACGTGAAATATTTTAGTGAACCCTTCCAAGAATGATTGATTTTGTATGTGAAATATTTTTGTGTACCCCTCCAAGAATGATTAATTTTTTTACGTGAAATATTTTGGTGAACCCCTCCAAAAATGATTAATTTTGTACGTAAAATATTTTGGTGAACTCGTGAAGATTGATTAATTTTGTACATGAAATATTTTGGTGAACCCCTCCAACAATGATTCATTTTGTACTTATTGGGGTTTACCAATTACGTAGTAGGGTTCACCGAATACGTACAAAATAATATTATTGGAAGGGTTCACCAAATATGTATAACCTAATCGTCATATATAATAGGCAAATCGCCTATTTTAGCCCCTAAATGCCATCCTGAAGGTGCTAATCGCATCATCAAAGCCAAACGCTAGTTTATGCCTCCAATTGCCTATTTCATCACCAAACGCCATGTCTAAATAGGCGATCGCCAATCTCCCTCCCAATCGCCAGTTTTTAGGGCCTAATCGTCATTTATATTGCTCTAATCGCAATTCTTCACAATAAACCGTAAAATTGATATTTTTAAAATTATTTACCGTACACCGGGGAAATCATTGATAAAAATAGAAAAAACTTGTTATTTCAATATAAACATTCAGGATACTCACTTATTATATGAAATTAGATTGGATTAATTAAGGATTCTCGATACAATTGAACACTTATTCATAAATTCGTTAAAGCTATCATTGTTAATGTTGTGTGCTTTTGTGATAAGTATCGAGCGAGATGGGTTTTTACCATATATAAAGTTTGTGAGGTTTTGATGGTCGATAAATACTTTATATCGGGTTGAAGAACACGTATAACCCTCAAGGTCAGAATCTATCTATAAATCGAACATCATCGCTAAAAGTTTGAAATTGAAAATTGAAATTTTAACCTTTTATTTTGTAATTATAACACCATAAAATTTTGAAAATAACCTATTTACGTTTTAATTTATAAGCATATAAAAGCCCTAAAAATTAAAAGAGATGGAAATTACGAAAAAAAAACCCAAAATTAAGACCGAAACAGCTTCAGGGCCTTTGAAAGTACTTAAAATAGTGCTTTTTAGAGCCAAAACTGGGCAACAATGGGTAAACCCAGCCTCACATGTAGATCTCTGAATAAACTTCGATTTAATATCTTATTGTCAACGTGGTTTCACCTAAGTCAAAAGTTACGCCTTCCGGAAGTTGACCTGCACGTGCCACGATCCCATAAGGAGTATTAGGACCAAACGCCTATTTGTCTAGCACTTAGGTCTCAAACGCCACCGACGTGCCCCAAACGCCAGTCATTGTAGGCGATTTTCCAACCATGACTTGCGTTTGGGGCCTGCTAGACATGTTTGAACCCCAAACACCATGGTAACATGCGTTTGGCCCGTGTCCAAGTGGTACGGGCCAAACGCCTGTGTGTATGGCGTTTGGAGCGACCAGCAAGCCCCAACGCCAGTCATGATGGGCGAATCGCCAGTCTTGACGGGCATTTGAGGCCCAAATGCCAGTCCTGAATGGCAACTCACCATATAGTGATGGTGTTTAGGTCTCAATTGTCACATTTGGCTCTAAATAATTTTCATACACACTTAACTATATTCACACACTTAGGTATTTTCACACACATTTTACCATTTTCACACACTTGGTTATTTTTTGCACATTTTACCATTTTCACACCCTTAACTATTTTAACATACTTGGTCATTTTCATGTGCTTAGTTATTTTCACAACTCAGCCCTTTTTACAACTTAATTATTTAACACACTTGGTCATTTTTTTATTGTCAAACGCTAGTTTAATGACTCCAATTGCTAAGTGTCATTTTTACACACTTAGAAATTTTTGCAACTTAGCCAATTTACACACTTAAACCTTTTCATATACTTATTCATTTTCATACACTTAGTCATTTTCGAACATTTGGTCATTTCATACACTTAGACATTTTTGTATACTGTATCATAGTCGATAAATTATATATTCACACTTGGTCATTTTCACACATTTTCATATACTTGTCATTTTCATGTAGTTATTTTTATACGTAGTGGAGTTCACCAAATGCGTAATGAAAGGCATAATAATTTTCACAAGGTAGCCTTTCACACAAAAAGGTTTTGATACACTTAACTATTTTTATATACTTAATCACTTTCACACCCCTTAGTCATTTTCACACACTTGGTCATTTCCATACCCTTAGCCATTTTTCAATGGTAACTCGCCATGTAGTGAGTTTAGGTCCCCATTGTGGCGTTTGGCCGTAGTGTGGTGGGTTTAGTATTTATTTTCACACACATGGTCATTTTCATACCCTTAGCCATTTTCATACACTTGGTCATTTTTTTATTTTCTCATGCACGTAGCATATTTTCATGCACTTAGGAATTTCATCTACTTTGCCATTTTGATATACGTGTTTTGATAGAACTCAACTATTTTCATGTACTTAATCATTTTCACAAGGTAGCCCTTTTCAGCGAAGTGTATTTAGTGGCGGTTTTTGGTTCTATATTGGCGGTTTTAGTTCTACACTTAGCCATTTTTACAACTTAGCAACACACCTTGACAATTTTCATTCACTTAGTAATTTTCTAACCCTTTGCCATTTTTATGTACTTATTTAATCACTTATCCATATTTTCTTGCGCTAAAGCATTTTCAAATATATTTAGGCATTTTCACATGCGTTCCATATGGCGAATCACCATGTGCTCAGTTGGTCATTTTCATGGACTTAACTATATATACATTAGATCATTTCACACATTTATTTTTATACATTTTATCATTTTCTCACACATAGCAATTTTTGTAACTTAGCCAATTTCACGTACATTTAGTAATTTTCACT
The DNA here is from genome assembly GCA_003255025.1 of Datisca glomerata. Classification (NCBI taxonomy): domain Eukaryota; kingdom Viridiplantae; phylum Streptophyta; class Magnoliopsida; order Cucurbitales; family Datiscaceae; genus Datisca; species Datisca glomerata. The sequence goes on along the minus strand of QANY01002976.1, from coordinate 6,069,248 downwards.
TATAAACTTGTTCATTTCACACATTTTCATACCCTTAACCAGTTTAACATACTTGATCATTTTCATGTATTTAGTTATTTTCACAATGTAGCTGTTTTTGCAACTTAATCATTTAACACACTTCGTCATTTCAGGCACTAAGAAAGGTGGCAAAGTGCAAGTAAAAAAGGTTGTGTATATATATATNTATATATATATATATATAGGAAAGGCTTGAGTGGGCGTGTGATGATATTGTTCATCTTATTACACAAGTCACTATTATACACTCATCATCTTCTTCTATTTTTGTTTGTTTTTTTAGCAATTCAATGTTTACAGGAAACCATTCATTGACTTTTCAAATTTAAGCATTCTGTGATGTCTTTCACATCGCATTCAAAGTCATATAACTCATCTTGCTCCTACACGTCTACAAGAATAATTACCATTTTTTGTAAATTTTTAAGCATTGATCAATGAGATAAATTGCAATTTTCAGACGAGCAAGATGGAGACCTATAGTGAGAGGAATTGGCTATGAAAGCAGCTTGTTGCTTCCCAGTGAACTATCATATGCCACTTTCCAAATGCAATCAAATTATTTTGGTACGAAAAGATGATGGGGAATGGCAAGATGCAAAAAATATAACAAAAACCAATCAATAAGTAACCTATTTCGCCTGCGCTAATTAGTTGTTGATGTCATGGTAACTTTTCTTCAATTGAGTTTAAGAAAGATAGTATGGCGTAAATCTAGTTATAACTTCATATATTTTCTAGTGCATACATGTAAACAGCAAGTAATAATTGTAATTTGATAAATAGGAGAATGGGGAAACAACTTACTTCATCATTAGCTCTCGAACCTGCTGAGCTCTGTCAGATTTTTTAATTTCCTATCCAGTGCTGCCTAGTTTGATTCCAAAGAAGAAGGCCTACAACTAAGACCCACACACGATAAGTAATTATACTGCTATTGAAAACATTTGCTGGGTGATTTGAGCAACGAACAAGGTTGTAGTAAAGCGCAAAACTTTAAGACCTTCATATATATTGCAGTGAGATGAAGTAAAAGCATGAACAACATAAAATGAAATGAAGAGCTAGATAATCCTCAACCATAAATGTATACTCCACTGTTAGTAATGCAAAGAGCCAGCTTAATCCTCTGAAATAATCAGTACACAATGAACTGAAACCATCCAATACCTCTATTATAAGCAAAACATTTCTGATTAAATAAATATCATAGATTAAAAGTAGTTAAACAATAAATTCTAATGAAAACATATTCAAATAATTCACATGAACATGAACACAAATAAAGTATCTCGATTATAAGCAAAATAAATTTTATTGAACATACATAAATGAGTTGTCAAATTTTATTGAACAAAAATAAATGAGTTAAACAACATATTCCAATAATTTATTTACTACTTTTTGGGGCATGAAAAACACCTGCTACATGATTCTTCATTTTTTATATGTTTTTATACTATCATTTTTATTTTCATTTTTTCAGAAATGAATAAACCATCAAAACATTAATAATAACTAGAAACTCAATTTAGATTCATTAAACAATTTTCAAAGATGTTAAGCTTTCCCAACCCAAAAACAATTTACCTTCATAGAAGCAAGATAATCAACACGTTTGCGGCAAAAGAAACATCTGCAAGGAGAAAATGAGTCTACAAGAGTAGATGCTTATTGTAGAGCAATAATCAAGGTTATTTTCCCTTTCTAAAACTTAAGTGAAAGGGAAAAATAAAAACAAGTATGTAGCATCATAAACTAAACTAACAGAAGCCAACAATAGAGTACATCTACTTTCTAAAACGAGCTCTATTCCTTGAGGCCAGTACCGAGGGCTATAAAATTTGTTATAGGAGAAAACAAAGTATCCAGTCAACAAAAACATTAGTATTTTTTAAATTTGTTAAACTGTTAACAAAGGAAAGATGAGGAACTATAAATAACAATGGTGTTTTGCCATTGAATATTTCAAACGTACATTATCTCGTTCTGGCATAAGGCATAGGGTAACTTTACAGAAACTTGTTTATACATAATGTTCAGTCTCCCTAATTGTAGTTTCAAGAGAAGCATTGACCGGTAAACCAATCTATTCTTGTTACGATAAATAGTACCAAAATAGAAGAAATTTCATAACTTAGCTTCTATTCTTGTTTTTCAATCAAAATAGAATAAAAACCCTAAGTCAAGAAACATGAAAATCAAAACCCTAAATCAGAGACATGCAAATCGCAACCAAAATCCTAAATAAAAAACATTCAAATCTGGAAACTTCTCCAAGAAGAGGAAGAAAAATGATCTAGGGTAGAGAGCTCGATCGTACCTGGGTATTTTTGATCTTGGAGGATTCACAAACTTACCGAACTAAAACCCTAAATCGTGAGAAAAGCTTGGAGAAGAGATCTCGATCGAAGTCATCGAGGGAAGCTGCCGTGTATGTGAACTTGCAGTGTTAATGGAGTCGCCTAAGATGTAGATCACGTGCCTTGATTTTGGGTTGAGGACTAGATGAGAGGAAGAATGGAAAAGAGAGAAGATGTTTGTGTTTTGGTAGAAGAAAGAGAGAGAACGTGTTTTAATCGAAGAAAGAAGAGAGATAAAATTAAAGGAGATTGTTTAGCTACTGGCTAAGTCGGTTGTAAAGAAAAATGGGGGAAAATAAAATTAATGGATGGGATTATCCTGACCAGATCCAACGACCAGGATCAATCCCAGCATCAATGCCGGGAAATATTTTTTTGGCATTGGAGATTGACCTGTTAACATATGCATCTCTATAGCATCAGCATTCCTGAACACATATCTAACAAGGCTATTAGTTATCTGAGCGGGTAAAAATATCCCTTACGCCATGTGGACGAGGAAGATCAACCCAATTATAGAAGGACCAAGAGGAATATGAGAACGAGAAAAAAGAAGATCTGAACCGCGTTGAATCATCGTGAACAGGTAGATAATGTATGTTCAACCATGTTGGAATGGAGGAAGAGTGCCCCCAAGACCAAGTCATGTGGGAACGGGAAAGAAGGACTCGAGCCCCGAGGAAACAGTGGAAGAGCAGAACGGGTGAAGGGAATCCAGAATAATTACCAAGTGACAACGACTTATTCGGTGACTGAGTGATTCGGACGAGACAAGTTAGCAGACCATCAAGTGGCTGATACCGATTGGCCCGAGCCACGAGGAACCACCAAGTGTCTATGACTGATTGAGTGGTTGGTGGACTGAGGACAAAACAGTTGAAATGAATGAGCAAAGTAAAGAAGTCAACGCCTGAAAGCAATCTCATCGGTAAAGGAGGTCCCTAACAAAAATTCCATCAGCTGAAAACATATAGGGGTGTTATCATCCCCCTTTATTATTATTATTATTATTATTATTATTATTATTATTATTATTATTATTATTATTATTACTATTGTAACGCCTATAAGTGGAGGCTCATGTAAGAAAAGAAAGAGGGGGAAGCAGCGAGAAAAGGAGAGGCAACCCAATCAAACATTTACTAAGTGTATTGCATTTTCCCTCTCATCATCAATTATGTAAAATCATTTACACAAGTGAATATCAATAATTTTCTGGTGATTTTTCTTTCCTTTAAGAGGTTTTCACGTAAATCATGACGTTTTCATTCTCTTACTCTTTCTCTAAATTATTATCTTTATCATTCATTCATAGAGGGTTTTCTATACCAAAACATTTTTTACATTTTGGTGTTTTCATTGAGAGTGAAAGAAAAACTCGAGAAGTCCCTTCAAAAATGACACAAACCAAATCAAACGCCACCCTCAACAACGATAGCAGAAACAGAAATGACAATGAGTTAGAAGCAGAGATGTCAACGACAACAAGTACAAAATTGAAAACAAAATGAAAAATGGTAAATTTGTTCTTTGCATATTCGATTGACTTATTTATTTTACATCATTAATAGTTTCTAAAAAAAGAAATGTTTTGAGAATGAGAAAGAAATGGGGAAATGAAATGTCTTAAGAACAGGAAAGTCTAGAGAACGGAAAGAAAATGTCTTAAGAATAAGAAGTGCTAGAGAATGGAAAGGAAATGTTAAGAACAGGAAAGTCTAGGGAACGGAAAAGGAAATGTATTAAGAACGGGAGAGCTTGAGAATGGATAGGAAATGTCTTCAGAACAAGGAAAGGAAAATGTCTTGAGAACGGGAAAGTCTTGAAAATGGAAAAGGAAATGTCTTCAGAACGGGGAAAGGAAATATCTGGAGAACGGGAAAGTGTTGAGAATGAGAAAGAAATATGTTTGTGGCAGAAAATGAAATGTCTTGGGGACAGGGAAAGGAAATGTCTTTAGAATGGAAAATTCTAGAGAACAGAAAGAAAATGTCTAAAGAATGAGAAAGTCTAGAGAATGGAAAAGGAAATGTCTTAAGAATGGGAGAGGCTTGAGAACGAAAAAGGAAAGTCTTGAAAACAGAAAAATGAAATGTCTTTAGAACGGGGAAAGGAAAATGTCTTGACAATGAGACACTCTTGAGAACGAAAAAGAAATATCTTGACGGTGGAAAAGGAAATGCCTTCAGATGGCGAAGTAAAATGTCTTGAGAACGGGAAAAAAATATCTTTGTGGCAGAAAAGGAATTGTCTTGAGCACGGGGAAAGGAAATGTCTTGAGAACAGAAAAGCCTAAGAATGGAAAAGGAAATGTCTTAAGAAAGGGATAATCTTGAGATAAAAAAAGGAAATGTCTTGAGAACGGGGAACGAAAATGTCTTGAAAACGGAGAACGGAAATGTCTTGAGTGCGGGAAAGCCTTCAGAACGGGAAATAAATGTCGTAACGGTGAAAATGAAATGTCTTGAGAACGGGAAAGAAATATCCTGATGGCGGGAAAAAATGTCTTGAGAAATAAAAATGAATTGTCTTGACGACGGAAAAATCTCGAGAACTGAAAAGAAATGTCCTGACGGTGGGTAAAGAAATGTCTTGAGAATGGGAACAAAATTTCTTTACAAAGGGAATGGGAAATCGTGACAATCGGAATGGCTGCGAGTACAGAAAATGGGTACAACATCCACAATGGGAACGATGACGGAAACGGAAATGGCTATGAGTACGGAAACGGGAATGAAAAATGAAAATGGGAACGACTATAAGTATAGAAATGGGAACGGAAAATGAAAATGTGAACGGAAACAAAAAATAGAAAAGGGAAAATTGGGAAGGAAGTTACATGAAAAATAATATATCATCAGAAAGATACAGAAGTTTTCTTTGTTTCGAATTTTACAGAAATCAATTCAGAACTCTCGATAAAAAGTTAAGATAGTTGTTGTTGGTACTGTTCAGGAAAGTAAATATATTCACGCTTTTCACATTTAAATTTTAAACTGTACTGATTTAAAGAGTATTATATGCTAAGTTATATATCATTAGAAATATATTGATCTTTACTTTGTGAATAATGTTTCAGAACTTGATTTGCAGCTCTTGAAAAAAAGTAATGACAATTTTAATGAAAGCTACTCAGGAAAGCAGATTATGAGGAACGATAAAATTTGGAAATTAAATTGTATTTATTGGAAGAAAACTACATGGAAAATGTTACATCATCAGAAAGACACATAAGTCTTATTATTGTATAATTTTACAAAATTCAATTTGAAATTTTCAATCAAAAGTTACGGTAATTATTGTACGTATTGGTCATAAAAGTAAGGCTATTCACGTCTTTCAAATTGAATCTTTAAACTATATTTTAAACAGTATTACATGAAAACTATTTATCGTTGAAAAGATACAGATGTATACTTCTTGAAAAATTATGCAGAACTCGATGCGGAGCTCTCAAACAAAATTTATAATAATTTTCATGAAGGTTGTTCATGAAGGCAGATTATGTAGAACGGACAATTTTGAAAGTTATACTGTGTCAACTGGAAGCCAAATACATGACAAATTATATATCATCGGAAACATATGAAAATCAAATTCTTGAAGAATTTCATGGAATTCAATTTAGAGCTCTCAATCAAAACTTGTGACACGATAACTTGCAGAACTGTGAGCTTCATCTATTAAGCTTCACCAACACATTAATATTTATGTGACAAATCATATGTTGCTACAAAGCTACGGAAGTCAATTTCTTGAAATTCTTTACAGAATGAGAATCAAGCTTCTAGAAGAAAGTTACGGTATACTCGTCCCTTACTTATTCCATTGGGATATTATATATGGTGTTGTTCAACATTCTTGTAATAGATATTTGTGTACGAGAAAAAGAAAAAAAACGCAAACGGAAGAAAACTCTATCAATGAGCCCATAACAAAATAAATGGAGAAAACTCTATCAATAAGTCCGTAGTAAATCAAAACGGGGCCATGGTTCCACAAAGGGAGCCTAAGCCCTTAGGAGTGTTTACGGACATCGTTCTCAGAATGAAATCAAAACGGGGTCATGGTTTCACATGAGTCTAATTCCTTCGCAGTATCTAAGGACATCATTATCAGATGAAAATCAAAATGGAGCCATGGTTCCACATGAGCCTAAGTCCTTGGGAGTGTCTACGGACATCATTCTCGGAAGGAAATCAAAACAGGGCCATGGTTCCACAGAAGGTGCCTAAGTCTTTGGGAATGTTTTCGGACACCATTCTCAGAAGGAAATCAAAACAGGGCCATCGCTCTATAGAACGAGCCTAAGTCCTTGGGAGTGTCTAAGGAAATCATTCTCACAAGGAAATCAAAAACTTTAAAATGGAAATATCCTTGTCTAACGGATCTTATGATGCTCAAATAATTCATAATAGAAACAACTACAGAAAGCAAAAATAAAATTTTTCTTGAAAACAACTCAGTGGACAATCCTGAAACTAAAGGCCAAAACAGGGCTGTGGTTCTTTATTTGAACCTAAGTTCTCATCTAAAAAGAATGGACAGCTCGTAAGTCCTTCTCTTAGAAAGAAAACGGGGGCCATTGTTCTTTATTTGAACCTAAGTCCTTGGGAAAACAATAATTCATAAGTCCTTCTCTCAGAATGAACAAAATGAAGAAATGATGGTGGTTCTTTATTTGAATCTAAATGGATAGATCACAAGTCCTTCTCTTTAAAGAAAATAAAAGTCATATCCTCAGGAACAGATTTCACAACCAGAAAGTTATTTGTTCTCTAACAAAGATCGAAGCCACGAGAGTGGATTCTGTTATAAATAAAATTGAACTAGAAGTGCTTGGCAACAGATCTTACAATAGAAATAGTTATTCTCAAGAGAACTGGGAGTCAAATTTTTCTGAAGTGTTTGAGAACAGATTCACTGAAAGCTTGAAGTCTGTATAATACCAAGTTTTGATCCGAAATTTTGCTAAGACTTTGGATGAAGTACAGCAAAAAGGGAGTTCAATAGAAGAAATTTTGCACAAACAAAGTGATTCTCATTGATCAAAACAGAAATATAAAAGAAAAATACAGAACAAAAGAAGGAAAAAGAAAAACAAGGAAACAGGAACAACTCTCTCCAATGAGCCCGTAGTAGAGGAAGCAAGAAAAACTCTCTAATGAGACTTTAGCAAGGAAATGGAAAATTCTACCAATGAACGTGGGACACAAGCTTGAGCCCTTGTGATAGAATTATGAAATAGTACACTCATTCTTTACTCATTTCAATAAATTATTATTGTTCTTATAAAACATTGTTGTCACAGATCTTAATGTACGAAAGAAATAAAAATGAAGGAACGATAAAAACTCTATCAATGAGCCCGTAATGATGAAAGCTCTATCAATGAGCTTATAGTGAAGTAAATGGGAAAAACTCTATTGATGGGTCCGTAGTGATAGGAACAGAAAGATATAACAACCAATAAAGGCGAGGAAATAATCATCGACAACAAACCGACCAAAAAGTTGCTCGAAAACCACAAATCATAAACGGGAACAGAAGAACGTAATGAACTAAATAAAAGGAAAAGCCATCACTGCCAGCAAACAATCAAAAAGTTGTCTGGAAAAATTGTCGCATGTTTCCAAGAAGCACGTGAAAACAGAAATGGGCAGACGTAATAATGATCATTACACTTCAACGATAAAATTCCATTGAGCATAATTGTTGCCAATGAACACATAAAAGCCCACAAAGGTTGTAGTAATCCCAAAAAGGGTGGCCACGCCTCCAACAGGGGAACATTCATTACACCTTAACAAGTTAAAACCCATTAAGTGCAATGGGGGGCAAATGACTGGGTAAAAATATCCCTTACCCCACTTGGACGAGGGGGATCAACCCAAGTACATACAAGGACTAAGAGGAATACATGAATGATAAAAAGGAAGACCTGAATCACGATGAATCACCAGGAACGGGTAGATAGTGTCTGTTCAACAACACTGGAACAAGGGAAGAGTTCCCAAAGACCAAGTCACGCGGGAATGGGAAAGGAGGACCCAAGCCTCGAGGAACTAGTGGAATAGCGGAACGCGAGGAAGGGAATCCAGACTGATTACCAAGTGGCAATGATTGATTAGGTGGTGAATGATTCAGACGTGACAAGTTGGCAGACCACCAAGTGACTATGACTGATTGGCCCGAACCACGAGGAACCACTAAGTGGCTCTGATTGATTGAGTGGCTGACGGACTGAGGACTAAACAATTGAAAGGAATGAACAAATTAAAAGAGCCCACGCCTGAAAGCAATCCCATCGATAGGGGAGGCTCCTTGACAAAAATCCCATTAGTCGAAAACATAGGGGAGTGCTATCATCCACCTTTATTATTATTATTATTATTATTATTATTAATATTATTATTATTATTATTATTATTATTATTATTATTATTATTATTATTGTAAGGCCTATAAGGATATGCTTATGTAAAAAAGGATAAAGGGGGAAAAGGGAGAAAATGAGAGGCAACCCCAGCAAACTTTTATTAAGTGCATTGTCTTTTCCCTCTTCTCTCATCATCAACTATGTAAAATCCTTTACAGAAGAGAATATCAATAGTCTTCTGGTGATTTTTATTCACTTTAAGTATTTTCACGTAAATCATGATGTTTTCATTTTCTCGTTCTTTCTCTAAATTACTATTTTGATCCTTCGTTCGTCATGAGTTTTCCATACTGAAAAAATCCTTTACATTATCCATATGTTATAACGTTTAAGTCCTTATCTTCGTGGAACTCTAAAGAAGCTTTATGATTTAGGATAGTTAAGTTCTACAGAGAAGAAGAGAGAGAGAGAGAGAGAGAGAGAGGAAGAAGAGGATATAAGCTTAGTATATTATGAATCAATAGTTGCTTACAAAATATGCCTTAAGGCGCGATATTTTATATAGTGCACAAAAGGGAAACCTAACTAATTTTTTATATCAGCCAATGGCTGAGCTAACTTGCTAACAACTTTAGGCTTGCCATGCGTTAAGTTGGAAACTGAGCTCTGTGCTGACTAGGTAGCTGAAGAGGATCCTGAGTTGTGCATAATTTAACATCCCCTCAAGTGATATGTGGTGGAAACAACATTGAGCTTTCCTTAAAAAGTCAAACTATCTCTCTGTTATAACTTTAGTGAGGAGGTTAGCTACATGGGTTTCAATGGTTACATAACAAATTTCAAGTTGGATTTGGATAACTTTCTCACGCACATGTGGATATCTATTGCGATGTGCTTGGTTCAAGCATGTGGCACTAGATTGGATGCTATGCGTGTTTTACATTTACCTTGATTATCACACTATATAACACATGTAGTAGTGAATTGAGGAGCTCCTTCAGGAGATACTCAAGCTATATTATTTCATAAGGAATATGAGCCATAGCTCTATACTCACTTTTTATGCTCGAATGTGCAACAATACGATGTTTTCTTGATGACCAAGAAATGAGACTAACACATAGGAATGCTGTATAAACATACGCGAACCTCCTATCATATGTGCTACTTGCCCAATCACATCTAAAAAAGCATGTGTAGTGAAGTGTTGGAAAGGCTTTACGAGTAAGTCATCATTCATATTCCTTTTAGATAGCTCGACAGTCATTTATATGCCTACCAATGTAATAGTTGGTTGATCCTGGTACTGCTCAACTTTTTACTATAATGTGTTGGAAAAGATGATGGAAATGTCAAAGAGAAATGTTGTGTGTGGTGTGTGGGAAGTGTGTGATTGAGTCCCACATTGGAAACTCAAAGGCAAAGTGATAGGTTTATAAACCCAACACACTTTCATTGGGGTTAGCGCCAAGGGGTACCCCACATTTTGTGAGGAAGGATGTGGAAGGATTAGATGGCTCATGATCCTCCCCTCGCGCCGAAGTCGGCCACCCTGGCTCGGTTGGGTCCAATCTGATCTGAATGAAAGATTATTTTTTTACAAAAAGTTTCTATTAACTAATTTCTTGGAGAGGAAGGCTTAGTGCTTTGAATCTTTCAAAGAAAAGCAAAATATCTTCAAATGTTGCTGTGTTTTATCTGCAGAAGATAAACAAAACATCTTTATATCTCCAACTATCCCAAAATCGTGCAACAGCCTATCTACATGGCTTAAATGCATTGGTTGGCATCCAAGTTGTTTGCATTTTAAATACAGTGTGTTGTACAGAGAAAAATCAAAACATTTTGGTACTGCTTTCACCTACTGCATACACAATTTGTGTGCATAATTGAGAGATATAAGATACAAAGAGTTCTGTGAGAGGCTGAGACACTAGGTTGCTGTTCTCAGTCTAAGATCGTTGAATTCTGCAGAGTCATTCATTTAGGACATTGCATTCGTGCAATCCTCGATTTGGTTTCATTGTTTCATTATTGTTATTTTTGTTGTAATCATTCATCGTTTGAATTTAAGTTGTAATAATTTATTTTCATTTGTAATCGTTCTTGGTTTTATTTGGTTTATATAAAATTCATACTCCATTTTCACTAACATATTGGTGTTCTTGTCCAAAATCAGACGACTTTTAAAAAGTGTTATTAATTACGTCCAGGTGGCAGAATTCGAGATAAGTCCCCTTCTAACATAATAATCATGGATACATATGTACAAAAGTTTGTAGATCCATGGTATGGACCCTTGAAGACTTGAAAATGGTGAGACATGACCTCCCTAAAGTGTAGCTCAGCCATTAGGAAGTTTTATGGACTATAAGTTAGACCACCAACTTGTAACTATGCTAGGTTTAGATTATGCCTAAAGCCATTTGAACTCCTCTATAGCTTGCCCCTACTTTATAAGCTTGCGTGAAGAGACTCATTCATTAGAAGTGGTACTATCATGTTTGATAGATTAAAGCATAACCTGATAATGGCTTGGTCTTAGCGTTATAATATCACACACTCAATCATGTAGTTGAAATGTTAGCATGTGGGGCAATTAAGTCTTATGAACTTTTGATTTGATGATATGAGACTTTAATTCCTTCAACTCTTTCATCATGTATGTGATGTGGATGTCATTGTCTTTGAATGTACATGTACACTGACTTTTCTAGTCTAAAACACCCAATAAATATACCTTAAGAATACATTTGATGTTATTTTAAGACCATCGATAAACTTTTGGAAGGTAATTAACCCTTTTCAAATCACAAACATGCTTTTTACAATATGTTTCTCTAATTAAGTACCATACGTAATTTTCAAATATTTTTTCAACGTATAAATAATTTATTGGCATATGTTCAAATTTTCTGTCAAAATATTTTATACACATGAACATATAATTATGTTCGTATGCTATGGTTTGACAATTATACAAAAATGAACAATGAGGGGAGTAGTAATAAGGGAATTAGCAGTGCCTAACTTTAGTTAGTAAGTTGGCTCAATATCTTGCCCTAATCAAAGTTGTTAAGTGAGTTTGTTAATAGTTTGTTTTATGTTAGTATTCAAGTGATTGCATGCAACTCATACAGGCTGTATTTCTCTTCTATAACCTCTCAAAGCTAGTCGATATAAGGCTAGGCTTCATGTAATTGCTCACTGCTTTGAATGATAGTTAAATAAAGTTGCTCACTTTCTCTAAGATTTTTCTTGGTATCAAATCACGAAGAAGGACAAACATCCATGGCTCAGTCAAATTCCACCAGTAACACAAGTGCTGCGAATAATGTTGCAAGCTCAAGAAGTTTCTTTACGAACGCACTGAATAAGTGCAGTTTCAATAAGGTTAGATAGGAGAAATTACATGCTATGGAGATCACAAGTAGTGCTAGCAATCTTGGGTCATGGATTAGAAGAGATTGTGTTAAATCCCGAAGAAAAATTATAGAAAATTCTCGAGGGTGTAAAGATAAACCTAAAAATTAAAGAATTGAGTGAGAAAAGATAAACTCTTATTGGGTTGGATGACGTCTTCAATGACTGAAGATGTTTTAGGGACAGTAACCTAGTACAATAGCTCAACAGAGGTATGCAAATTCTTCGAAAAGAGCTTTGCAAATCAATCAAAAGCTAGAATAACTCAAGTAAGAGGAGCTTTACAAGAAACAATAAATGGTAATATGTCAATTTTTGAATTTTTTTAGAAGAGAAGTTATGTAGACAGTTTAGATGTTGTTGGACGACAAATCACTGATCAAGAATTGATAATTTACATAATGAATGGATTGGGATATGAGTATGATCCACTAGTTGTAAGCATCACTTCAGACATATAATCTTGGAGTTGAAGAAGTTCAATCCTTGCTAACATGTTATGAGAGTAGAATGGAGAAGCATTTGACAGAAAATGAAAATAATATCAAGCTTTGTGTAAACATGGTTGCAAACACAGGAAATAAGAGATTCTTTAATGGAAATCAAGGCTATAGTCAGAATCGAGGGTATAATCAGAACCAAAATAGAAACAAAAGTTTTTCAAGAAACGACCAGCAACAGTTTCAGATTACATCATCGCAGATCCTAAAAATGAAAACTTTTTAATTGAAAAACACTTTTTCGGATCGAATCTATTATATATTTATATATTAAATCAAAGACATGCACAAATGATAGACTTCAAGATCCACACCACGATCTTTCAAGTCAATCCCCAAACACACTATGACGTGTGTGAGTACGTAGAATATATCAAGAATAGTTTTCTATCTTTAGATGTACTCAGCACATGAGATCTAAAAATTATTAGAAGGATTAATTTGTGAGACACAACTCTGATCGAAAAACAATTAAAAGTTATTTTTAGAGCCTTTTGATTAACTTTTAATCTCATAGAGTTTCACCCCTGATTGCAACTGTGTTGTTAGTACACTGAAACCAATAGAATAATATCAATATATTTTCTAGATAAAGACATAACACATTTTTAGGGATTTACATAAAATAATAAATTAATTACAAATTTGCAATTGAAGTGAGATCTACAACAATTGTACAACACTATAGTACCACACGACACTGCAATGTGCCGTGAGAAGTCATAGTGTCTCACAACATTGTAGTTTCACGGCACCACTGTAATGCTGTGAGGAGTCACAGTGCCTCACGACATTGTAGTCTCATGGCACCACTGTAGTGCCATGAGGCACTACAGTGTTCCACATCTCACTGTAGTGCCACGTGGCACTACATAGTCCATGTCAATTTGTAATTCAAAATTAGTGACTGACATGTGACAGTCCAACATGCCACGTAATAATTTTGGCAAATTTATTATTTATTTTTTAATGAGATAAATATCTAGATTTTAATTAATTCAAAAAGTAACTTATCTGGTCATCCCTATCAACTAGCTTATCTATTAATTCAAACAACAGATTTAGTTGATTCAAAATTTGAACTATTATCTCATAATAATTTAACATTATCTAATTTTATAAATTAGATATTTTATTTCACTTATCGATTAACACAAAATTAATCGATATTAGTATTTAATGATAATTTCCAATAATATTAAATAATTTAATTAATTAATCATACATAATTATCTCATAATTATATATTTACCCTAGAAATATAATTCATTTTGTAAGTCAGTCATTTTCTCATGTCTTAAAATATTCACACCCTAGAATATGTAGTACAGAGGTGATTGGGGACAATGGACCCATAATCCTAAGCTGCAATAAATCAGATTATTAATTAATTTTTTTTGAATAAATAATCTTATTTATTAATTCTATTATTACTACATTATAACTATGGAATTGCACTCTTAGAGATTACAAAATATATTTATAGAGTATTCTCGTGTAGTCCATTGATATAATCATTTCTTGTAGTTTTGTCATCTAATTATTGATTTATAAATTAGAGCTGGTCAAAAATATCATTTTACCCTTCTAATTACATATTGATCCTTAAATACCATTAATTCACTAGTGAATGATCAACTTATAATCGTATTATAAATTTGAGCTCAATAACCATTCAGTTCTGAAATTAACACTTACGGGAACCGATATACAATCTGTTAGAAAAGTTTGAATTTTAAATCTTGTAAGATCATGTTCCCAGCCATCCATGTCACTGAATCTCCAAAATAAAAGTCACTAGCCTATTTTACAAACAAAGCTTAACGAGTAAACCAAAATATCCAGTACACATGTATATGAGTTCATGACTACCCAAGATTCAGACTCATCTACATATATTATATAAAGTAAATTTACTAAGATGTCTATCCAAATCAATGAGTCGGATCTTGATCACATGCATTCATAATACTTAGTGAACCATACTAGAAACCACTCATGAAAGATTCTATACTTTAATATGATGCGGACTATATTATTCATTATCTATGGTCTTAATCCTCTCATACTTATATAATATCATAGTCTTATTAATGAATATAGAATTTTAGATATTTATATATAAATTATTCAATAATAATTCAAAAGATCAACTATAAGGAAAATGTAATTTCATATTAAAAATATATAAAAACCCATGCTTTTAAGGCTTAATGCCTATCAACAGCAGCTATAAATTGTGTAACTGCAGATCTTAGCAAGCTTAGTCTTACTCAAGAATTCACTAGTATTGAAAGACTTGCTATAGGAAATGGTAAGACCCTCTGGATTTCTCATTTAGGTTCAACTTTTTTCCCCCTAAACAACACCCTTTGAAGTTAAATTCTTTATTATGTGTCCCTGACTCAAGATAATGCTATACATGTTGAATTTCACTCCGATGTATGTTTTATGAAAGACAATGTTTTTGGGAGTATGTTGCTCAAAGAAGTTCTTCAAGATGGGATATACTTGTTAACATGTCCCTCATATCAGTCACCTTCAGTATTTAGTACATGTATCAGGTCTGTTTTGCCTTTTCACAATCAATTTTTGAGATTTTACTATAATAGTCATAGTTTGCAAAGTGATAGTCATATGTTACCTAGTTCTGATGTCTTCTTTGTCTGATTCTTCAACCTATATATTATCTTCCTGTAAAAATACTTCACATATATAAATATCATATTTTGTCTGATCCAATACTTTGAAAATACACATTTTATTTTTGGCCCATATACTAGTCTAGGATTGTGTATGATTTGAAAAATAGCTCATGAACTAAAAATGAGAAAAAGAGTCCAATAACTAAAAAGATAAAAAAGAATCATAATGATTAAAAGAAAAAGGTGAAACCCTAAATTTTCCTATAAATAGAGAGAATATATTTAGGAGAGAAAGAGATGTCTTTTGGAGAGAGAATGAGACGTCTTGAGAGAGAATAAGGAGATATATTTTTAGAGTGTGTGTGTGTGTGTGAAATATGAGAGATTTTCTAAGAGAGAGAGAAATAGAGTTCACATTTCTATTCATATATTCATCTTCTCTCATTCTTTTTCTTAAGGTAGTTTATATTTCTTACATCTTAGCTAATAAGATATCTTGTTCATTGATCTATATCATTTCTCATTCATACTGATGTAGTGTATATTCTTTGTTTTATTTTTCATATATAAGTATTTGTTACTTGTTCATTTTTTACCTTTAATCTTAAGGTTTATTTCAATGCATTGATGATTTTTTTCAAACTTGATAATAAGATATCTTTGTCATCTACTCAATCAAAGAGTATGAGGATAAAGGTTTTTAGGGGTGCAAAGTAACTCAATGTGAATCAACTTTTTAATATGTTGAAAGTTTTACATTGTATGTAAGAAAATCCCCTATGATAATTTCTCATACATAAAAATACGTAAAATATAGAACTAAATATCTATATAATGATTATGCAAATATTTAAGTTTTGAATCTTTTTAATGTTCTCGCAAGTCTTTTTTTAGATCTTGTTGCGATTTTTCGTGACACTTGTTTGAACTAACTACCATTCATGTTCATTCCTTTGTTATTAGATTAGAAAAAATGGAAGAAAGGAAACATAGTAGTTAGTAAATTAAGTAGTCCAAAAGTAAAAAATGGGTATATTTATACCCCTAAAAATATATTTTTTTTATTTGAAATTTATTTTAATTTTTATGATGATTGGTTTAACTAGTTATCGTCCGTAGTTTTTCTTTCCTATTTAAATAGCAATTATGAAAAAAATAAATGATAACTTGTAGCCATGTAGTCAAAAATTGAAAGGGTATATTTAATGTAAAAAATGAGAGGATTTTTTTAAAAATTATGAGACGGGGATAAAAGAAATTGGATATAAAAAATTAATTAAAATTTTGAATATTATGGAGGGAATTTGGTCCTTCTTCCATTTTTATCTTATATCTTGATGTAACGGAAATCTCGACAAAACTCTAAAAATATCAAAATGTATTGAATCACACACGATTACCAGTAATTGATCTAAAAAACCTATTGAATCCTATAATTACCAGCATTTAGGTAAAAATTACATTGATTCACAAAGAATACCAAAAATTGAAAATAAAGGTGAACGATTTTCTCATAAAAATAACAAAACTGTCTAAACGATCGAATAAGATGAATTTATAATGTTTTAGATAAAATAAAAAATAAAAGAGATGGACAATTATGAAAAACCCAAAATTACGACCTAAACAACTTCCAGGCCTCCGAAAGCACTTAAAACAGTATTTTTAGACCCAAAACTGGGCTGCGACAGGTAAACCCAGCTCGTAGATGTTTCTTCATCTTTTCCCGGGAAGAATTTTTTGACTTAACCAACCTACTACGAGATAGCTTCAATTTCTTCTACCATGTCGTAACGCTCCCACACAATCTAGTCACCACTAAAGGAACTCGTTTGTTCTTTGACCCCCCTTTGAACTCTAAAATCTCCCCAATAGTCACCAACCAATCAAGGAACTCTTCAGTTAAAGATTGCCATGAAATTATGGTATTTCGATCCTCATACCAACCTTCCACCGCCTGTTGTCCTCTTCTACTAGGATCATTTACCTCTTACGATGAATTTGTGGAATTTCCTTTTAGTATTCTTCTCCTTCTTCCCCATCTGTATCATCTACCCAATCTCCCTGCCTGTTCGGATTTCCCGGTTCAGGCATATTCCTCCTATTATGATTCCACATCATATTAGCCATCCTCTCAGTTAACTGTTCCAATATCCGTTCCATTCGTTGGTCCAAAATCTGCCTAATTGAATGTTCTAACTGAGCACCATCATCACGCTCATAAACCTCATCGACTCGCTGTTGTCGTTTGTTGATTTCGATGCGGTGCCATGAATAATATGATCAATTTTAGCTCTGATAGCAACTGATGTAGCGGAAACCTCGACAAAACCATAACAATACCAAAAGTTGTTGAATCGTGCACGATTACCAGCATTTGATCTTCCAAAACCTTTTGAATCTTAAGATTACTAGGATTTAGGCAATAATTTTGTTGATTCACAAACAATTTTGAAAATTGGAAATAAAGGTGAACGATTTTCTCATAAAAATATCAAAATTGTCTAAACAACCGAATAAGATGAATTTATACTGTTCTAGAAACCCTAAAAATTAAAAGAGATGAAAATTACAAAAAGCCCAAACTTACTACCAAAACAACTTTTAGTCCTTTGAAAGTGCTTAAAACAGTATTTTTTGGACCTAAAATTAGACTGAAACGGGTTTACCCCGGCATACATGTAGATCTTTGAATAAGCTTCGATTTGATATCTTATGGGTCACGTGGGTCAATCTGAGTCAAAAGTTACGCTCTCCAGAAATTGACTCGCGTGTGCCATGATTTATTAGTTCTAGAAATTCCAAAATTGCGTCGTCCGCATCATATCCTTTCTTCTATTAATTGTTCATTGTCCCCTTCCCCTTTTACTTTTTTTTATTTTGTTTTGTCTTCAATTTAGTTACTCTATTTATTTTTTTTTGTTTATTTTCTTCTAATGTTTTATTTATATTTGATTTATTTCACATATTTTCATTTTTCTTGTTATACATGCATTGCATATTCATCTTTGAACTCATACATTTTCTCCACTTTATCATCCTACAACTACATATGATTCTAACCATTCATCTACGTATTTTCTTTTACTAATATATATTTTCTTTACATTTTTATTTAGCACTCTCATTTAGAACGTGATTCTTGTTTCATTCTCATATCATTTGGGTTAATATTTATATATGTATGGATTACATCCTTAACAATTGGATTTAAATTTTGTTAACTTCATTATTTAGTTTTTTACTAAACTTTTCCTATGAAGGATTTTAAATTTTTTGGAGTACCAAATTTTTCAAACTACGAAGGTGAGGAGTTATTTTTGGGATACCAAGAAAAACTCTAATAATGCTTTGATTTTTATAAAAATAATAAAAATAAAAAATGAATTATGTTTTAATGGTCTTTGTACCAACCATTAAAGGTCATTTACTATGTTTCATTTTGTAATATAAGACATACCTAAGGGACACTCAAAATTGAATTTCTTGTTAGAATTATGTCCATAAAATAGGGTGTAATAAATATTTGAGTATTTTGTTATTTCTCAGACATTTTGTACTACTGAATATAATTAATAAATATGATTCTTCTTTAATTAAAGTGTGTTTATAATTTACTGAAGTCCTAGAACTATTATCAGCATAAGAAGAGTAAAGATAGAGGGTCTTCTAGAAAAACTCTTCTAAAATAGTTCAGAATATTATTCGCAGTCTTAGAATCAACTAGGCAATTAAATCTGATTACAACTGTTAGGTTGAACTAATGGATGCCAGTCTTAGAGAATTGGAGTGAAGACTCAAACGGTTAACCTAAATGTGTTGGAACATGTTGAATAGACTGGTAACAAATTTATTTAGAGTAAAATCAGTTTAACTAGCTCTAAATCTAATTGTTACACCTTAATGATATTTTCAGAATCACCTTAATCCTGAGGTGAATACGTAGCTTGACGTAGTTACTTGTAATCTTTGATCTGTCAAATGTGTGAGTTCGAATTGATGGAAAATATCTCGGCTGTTGGGATCGTAATTCAACTATGTTGGAGTTACGTGATTCACATATATGAAAATTCGTGATTGGATTGCGAAAATAACAGTATCACCTTATGTTTTATTGATGCATGTGTGAATAAATAAACTAGGCTTGATATTCAATGAATTGAGTCATTGATTAAGACTTGTGAATTGTACGAGATAATTTACTATTATGTCTTTCTTAATCACAAACAATAAAGGAGTTAAAGAAATAATAACAAGATGAGTAAAATGGTAATTTTACATCCTCACTCTTGTTAGTGATATTCACGATGGGTAATATGTTAAAATATTATGTGGACCGTGAAATACAAGAGTTTATTTAAACTAATAGAAAATGTAGTGCACATGAATCGGAAGTTGATTGGCATCGAACATATAGTGGAGTCGTACGATGTCACGATTAAATATGTCAAGAATTTATAAAGATAAATTTGCCTGGCATTTGAATCCTATAACTTTGTTCATGGGGATCCATTTGTTCACGGGAATAGCTCATGAGAACAAGAATAGAAGAAACGATATCAGTTTGACCAAATGTATTTTGGTGCCAATGTGTATTTCCTACACTTATATGTGGTTGATGTTGTCACTTAATTAGTTAATTGTGATTAATTGTATTGAAATTGATTAATTTATTATTTTCTAATTGTTGAATAATTAGTAAATAAAATGAAATTAATTATTTAATTGATATAGATCAATTAAATTTATTAATTAGATTGATAAATTTCAATACAATACAAACTTTAAGAGGATATATACAAAATTCGGCCATGGTGGTTATTTGGTTAATTTTTGTAAATTTGAAATATAGGGGTATACTTACAATTTTTTAAAATTAATAGCTATATATGTGATAGTAATTTGATTGACACACGAATTGTATTAGACACAACACAGTTCTAGAACACAATACTTAATATTGATCAATACATTGTGTAATTACACAGAGAGAGAAAAAGAGTTTTCTTCCCCCGCACCCTCACATGTTGCCGCTGAATATCAAATTGAACGAAGAAATATTTGATTTTTCTTATTCAATCGTTTTGAGAGCTCACACTCAGTTCCTAAACAAATTCACACGAGAGATATTTATGAAATTAACGAGTGGTTATTGGTGTGAAGAAAATTTTGGGATTTTAGTTAATGAAGATCAAGTTTGAAAATTTGGATCTTGAAGTTTGAATAACATGAAGAACAAATACAAGGATTCCACCAATCCAGAAAATCTCTGATACTTGGCAAAGGTGAAAATCGTTTCAACCTTTTTCTATTCGTTTGAATATTTGATATGCATGATCGTTTGTTGTTTTGATTTTTAATTATTCAATTTGATAAATAAGTTTTAGAATTTTTTTATATTCCACCCATTAACCGTTCGTGGTTCAAACTTATTTTTCTTTAATTTTAAAACCACTGATCCAACATTTCTTTAACATTATTTTTAAAATAGAATCTGGATAGCATTTGATTATATTTGGCAATCATTTTTATAATGGGTGTTGTGGGGTACTAACACCTTCCATACATACAAATGACTCCTACACCAATTTTGAGTTTTCGTAGACAAAATAATTTGATTTAAATTAGGTGACCAATCAATGATTGGTAGCGACTCTGAATTTTTTTTTAAATAATATTTTATCGATCGCCGCTCTGCGTCGCGTGCACGTTGCGACAAAGTAACAATACAAAGTTGTTCAAATCTTATACTCCTTCTGTTCATTCAAAACTCCGTCAGTATAATTCTGATATGAATAATGAAAACCATTTAAGTTAAAATGTTTGGAAATCAGCTGCTTTACATACTTTGATCACAAATGATGTGAATTTATGGCATAAGAGGTTAGGACACCAAAATGAAAGAGTTCTAAAAAATGTTCTCAAATCTAAAAACTTACCTACTGTTTACCAGAAAGTTGAATTTTGTAATTCATGCCAGAAGGGTAAAGGTCATTCTCTTCCTTTCCTTATTTCTCAAACACATTCCTCTAAACCTTTAGAACTCATATACACAGATCTTTGGGGTCCTGCACCTAAGCTTTTTAGATAAGGTTTATGGTATTATATTACCTTTTTAGATGACTATAATAAATTTACTTCCAATTATCCATTTAAGCTTAAGTCTGAAGCACTTCAAACCTTTAAAATCTTCAAACTTCTAGTTGAAAACTAGTTTGACAATCATATCAAAACACTTCAATCTGATTGTGGAGGTGAATTTAGACATTTTCTTTCATTGTTACAAGACGTGGCATAAAATTTAGACACTATTGCCCATATATTCATTAACAAAATGGATCTATAGAAAGGAACCACATGCATATCCAAAATTGGTCTTTCCTCGCTTGCTCAAGAATCTATGCCCGCTGAATTTTGGTGGGAAACCTTCCAAACTTCAGTGTACCTTATTAATAGGCCTCCTCTGCCTGTTCTGTCTATTCTTTCATCTTATCAAAAGCTTCTAAATCAACCACTAGTCTACACTTTACTAAAGACCTTTGGTTGTGCCTGGTTTTCTCTTCTTAGGCCATATAATTCACATAAGTTTAATTTTCATACAGATTTATGCATTTTTCAAGGTTATTCTATCGATCATAAAGGATACAAATGCTTGGATTCCTCTGGTAAAGTTTTCATCTCTGGGAATGTTGTGTTTAATGAGTCTTGTTTTCCTTATCAAAGCTTGTTTACAAAATCTAGTTCTATTTTTGAATTCGTTTCTTCAATTTTGCTTTCTTAGCCTTCTAACTTTCATGTTGCATCTCCAAATCATATTAAAAATGTTGATCAGTTAACTGTTACAAATAGCTCATCTCTAAGCATCTCTTTAGCACAGACTCCTACTTCAATTTCAACTTCACAGCAAACTCACAGTAGAAAAACTGATAATAATACAGCTTCTAGAGTAACCCCTTCACCATTAACCTTTGATCATCCTTCTATAGTGCATTTTCTTACCAGTGAAAATATTCCTATAAATGATAGCCAACACCTTTCAAATGGCAGTTCTCAACTAAATCAAGTTGCCCCTACTAGGCATGTTATGATCACAAGATCAAAAGCTGGGTTTTCTAAACCTAAGGTCTTTTCTATCATCAAACATCTTTTAACTGTTAACCCTTTACCAGTTGAACCTAAAAATGTTAAAGAGGCTCTTACTAATCCCCATTGGAAGCAAGCTATGTTGGAGGAGTGTAATACACTAATAAGGAACAATACTTGGGAGTTCGTACCTTTTTCTCCATCTATGACTCTTGTTGGTAGTACGTGGGTGTTTAAATTTAAGCTTAAACCAGATGGCAGTATTATGAGATATAAAGCCACGTTAGTGGCCAAAGGATTTAATTAAACATCAGGAATTGATTTCATAGAGACATTTAGTCTTGTAGTGAAGCCTACAACAGTAAGGTTGATTCTCCATGTTGCTGCTTCTTGTGTCAAGCAACTTGATGTGAATAATGCCTTTCTTAATGGCACTCTTCAAGAATATGTCTTCATAACACAACCAGAGGGGTTTCAAGACACTTCAAGGCCTCAGCATGGTTGTAAATTAATGAAAGCTCTTTATGATCTTAAACAAGCCCCAATGGCTTGGAATGAGATCCATAGATGTACATTGGTAGGTTATGGTTTTACTGCATTTTTATCTGATACATCTCTGTTTATTTAAAAACATCTAAAACTATGATGTTCCTGTTAGTCTATATAGACGACATCTTGCTGACAAGAAATAATTCAATTGCCTTAGGAAAGTTATTCATGATTTAAATACAAATTTTATTTTGAAGGACTTGGGCCAAATTCATTATTTTCTTAAAAATTACAGGGATAATACAAGCTTCTAACTTTCTCAATCAAAATATATTGTTGATATTCTAAAGAAATCTCACATAGATAGAGCTAAGCCAGCTTCTACTCTTGCAAGTTCCACTCTAAAGCTGTATGAATTCGAAGGAGAACCCTTTACTAATATAACTCTATTTTGAAGCATAATTGGTGCTCTTCAGTACTTGTCTATGACAAGATCTGATGTAGGTTTCATTGTCAATAGATTAAGTCAATTTTTACACCAACTAACTTCTACACACTGGCTTGCTTGAAAGAGAGTTCTGAGATACTTAAAGGGCACCATTACTGCTGGTTTACACATCAAATCTTCCAAACTCTTCACACTGTAAGCTTATTCAAATTTTGATTATGCTGGGAACTTGGATGACAGGAGATCAACTAAAGCTTACAAGATTTATCTTGGTGGAAGCTTGATATCCTGGTCTTTAAAGAAACCAAATGTGGTGTCTCAATCGAGTACTGAAATTGAATATAGGTACATGGAAATTGCTGCAACTGAGATAACTTAGATTCAAAATTTACAGTCTGAATTGTCTCTGTATTTATTTTAGCCTCCTATACTTTAGGTGGACAATGTTAATGCAATTTCTCTCTCATGCAATCTTGTTATTGATGCTCGAACCATGCATATAGATTTTTATGTTAATTTCATTAGGGATAAGGTTCTACACCGACAACTTGAAGTTAGGTATATGCCTACTGTTGATCAAGCTACAGATTTGCTAACTAAGCCATTGGCTACTGCTAGATTTCATTATCTACTTTCCAAGTTTAAGGTGGTCAATACCCCTTTTTACTTGAGGGGGGATGATAAGGGCAGTAGTAGTGGCTAACTTTCACTATAAGAAAAAGAGTATAACGCGGCGGTTATACAACGATGGTTTACGTAAAAAATATGGTAAAACATATAGCTACGATTAGTTAACTGCCGACATACGTTTGAGTAGAAAACTAAACACCCAAAAAAATGTAAAAATTAGATATGGTGGCGATTTTAAAGGAACCGCCGGCATATGCCTTCCAACGGCGGTTTTAAAATTGCAGGCGTTAGTCAGAGAAACATAAAAAAAAGTAAATTTTTTTAATAAATCTATAGCGGCGGTAAAGTCAAACTGCCGCCATACATCATATATATCGACGGTTTGTAACCACCAGCATAATACCAAGAAAAAATAGAAAATTAAAAAATTAAAAATATAAAAAATAATAATATTATGGCAACGATCTTTTAGTGGCTTTTCGCGCCGGTTCAAAACCGCTGCTATAAGTCTTTAAATACATAATTTTCCCCAACCCACGATGTACCTCTTCTCTCCCAAAACTTTCAGCGATTGCAGCGAGCAATTTGATCTCATCCACCATCGTTTGTTGATTTTCTCCACCGTCGCATCGACCTCCTTTCTCTCTGGTCAATGAGTCTCTCTCTTACTCTATGTCTCTCAGTCACTTTCTCTCTCTCTCTCTATGTCTCTTCTCATTCTATACCTCTATCAAACATTTTTTCCATTTCAGATCTGCAGTGCAAGTGCAGCCTTAGTTTCAGATCAGAACCCATACACAAGTGGTCTTCAGCGTAGCCTCTCTCTAGTTGGTTAGTTATTCCCCTGTTTATCCTAATTTATGTTATGGTGATTGATTCTGTTCCAAGTTCTAGGTAATTAATTCCATCTTTTTAAATTCTGGGCTCTTTTAAATTTTTTAAATTTGAGATGGGTTTTGCTTAGAGTGCTTTGACAATTACTCTCTCTTCTCTAGAATGCCTGGATCTGTGCAGTAGCATTTTTTTTAATTCTATTTTTTGTTGAGAATTTTAGTTTCATTTTAGATTAAACTAAACTTTAAGTTCAATCATTTCTCTTGCAGGATCAGATGTTTTACAACAAGTCTAAGGCGTTGATGTCACTTTTGGAAAAAGTAAAGACTCTGGCCGAAAATGAAGATCTGGTGATGATAATGTGCAATATTGGAAGAAGAAAAGTATATTTTTTTTCACCAACCTTATTGTGAGTTTAATCTTATACGTCATAATCTTGATGTAATTGACATTGAAAAAGATGTATGTGATAACATACTAGAGACAATTCTTGATGATCCACGGAAGTGTAAAGATAATTATAAGGCCTACCTAGACCTTCAACATGTGGGTATAATGAGTCAACTTCATCCAATGATTGAGGTCGGACTCGAATGGCATGAAATATGGAATATACCTGAAGGAAAAAGAGCGAAATGTGAATTCAACTTAGCAGGACAATCGATCAAGGATCAAACACCAATATTTATAATAGCACACAACTACGATCTATTGTCGAGTATCTACGATACTTGGAAGATGATGCCAGAAATGTACAAGAACGCAGCATAGGATATTGTGATGATATAAATACATATTTGTAATTATATCTTCCATTATTTATTTACTAACTTTACCTTCATAAATTTTCAGAGTAAATGGGAAGTTACAGAAGTCAACCTAAAGATATCATTGTCTTTAATTAATAAGAGTTGGAAGGATAATAAAAGTGACTTGAGGAGAGAATATACGACGAAATATCCAAGCAAAGAGGAATGTTTGAGACATAAACCAGAAGATATTTTAAGAGATCAGTGAAATGCTGTTGTCTATTTTTTATACTCTACTGAAGAAATGGTATTACATTATTTTCTTTTAACAATGAATTTTATTTAGTACGTAGAATAAATACTAATTTTGTTTCTCAAGAAACAGGCTCGTAGTGAACAAATATTATGATGCAATCAAAACAAACAATAAAATATTATTTAGAAAGGAAAAGCTATGCTAAAAAAGATAAAATGGTACGTAAATCGTTTCTTATTACAAAGTACGTAGTATTCTTGTTTTTAGTATTGCAATCGCGAATATAATATTTCTTAAACATAATGATAGATGGAGGAGTTGGGGAGAGAGCTCAATGCGGTCAAATTGTTTATAGATTCACATAAATACAAAGATGAGAGTTGGATGGATCTTGAATCTGCCTCTAGAGCTATAAGAAATATTTTAAAGTATTTATTTGTCAATTTTTTTAATTTTTAAGTCTATATTTGTCATATTTGTGATAGAATTGTTTATTTATGTTGTAAGAGAAAATGCAAGAACTTTGTCGACCCAATCACTGGATGACAATAGTATTTCACCTAGAGACTAATTTTTAGAAGTTATGGGCGCATAGCGTCCTGGGCGAGTTCGTGGAATGGGATTATGTCAAACTCCCACTATGGTATTTGGATCACAAAGTAGCCGTCAATTTTCAGAAGAGACGACATTCGTTCCACTTGCGAAAATGACAGGGTAAAGTCAAGGCTCAATGAACTTAGGTGTAAGCTGCCCCAGCTAAAAATCCAACTAGCAGATGCATTTGCAAGCACAAAATCCTTCGTCCTCACAATTCCCCGGCAGTGAAAATGTATGATGTCTAAAGAATATATTTTTTACGTAATTATAAATTATGTTTAATCCAACACTAATATTAATTTTATTCATTTATATATCTTTATAGGATTTTGGAGCTCCCTCAATTTCATGATCGTAGTTCCGTGGTGATTGAAGATATTATTTTTGCTTATTTTTGGACTATTTTTTTTGCTTTTGTATTTGCGAATGTTTGAATTGAATTATCTTATAACTCTGAATTGAATTATGTTAAAACCGCCACCATAGCTAGATAAAAAAATGCCGGCATAGGCAGGTTTCCTTGTAGTGTTTAGTTAGTAAGTTAGCTTAATATCTTGTCCTAACCGAAGTTGAGTGAGTCTGTCAAGAGTTTGTTTTCTGTTAGTACTCGTGTGATTACATCAGCTCATGCAGGCTCTATTTCCCTTTTGTAACGACTCGAAGCTAGTCGATATATAAGGCTAGGCTTCTTGTAATTGTCACTGCTTTGAATGATAGTTCACTAAAGTTTCTACTCTCTCTAAGATCTTTCATGCATGTGATGTGGATGTCATTGTCCTCAAATGTACATGTACAACGACTTTTGTAGACTAAAGCACTCATTAAATATGCCTTGAGAATACATTAGATGTTATTTTAAAACCATCGATAAACTTTTGGAATGTAATTAACCCTTTTCAAATCACAAACACACTTTTTACAATATGGTTCTCTAATTAAGTACTATATGTAAGTTTTAAATATTTTTTCAACGTATACATGATATATTGGTATATGTTCGAATTTTCTGTCTAAATATTTTGTACACATGAATATATATATATATATTTACTGTATGGTTTGGCAATTATACAAAAACGAACAATATTGCCAAGTTAGAGCTTTTATTGTCCAATATAATGAAAAATGGAAGTCACAAAAAATACAAAAAACACATGTTTAATGAAAGAAATATTTGTCATCATATTTCCATAACAGTACCATAATGAAGATGTGACAGAGAACATTTTGCCATATTATAATTTTTTTATTTTGTGAAAATATGTATATAACATACACAAAAACCAAAATAATCAAATTAAAATTTGAAGATCGTACACTCATAAAAAATTACAATTTTTATATGTTAATATATAATTTCTCTAGATTAGAAAAGTCTAAGCTAGCTAGCAACAACGACAATAATGGATCGCCAAATAATTCTACTAAATGATACTTCTTTTCTTTCTACGTTGTATTTCAGAATCGACTCATTGTAACAATATATATTGACATGTACATCGTAAACAAACATATATTTGTTTCAATCCTAGATACCTCATAACTTGAGTGCCTGAAATTTTGCATGATCATAAGTTCATTCTTTATTTGATTATAACAAGGAAGACCATATTTTTTTAAGCGGATTTTTTACGTATTTTCAGTGAATGATACGAACGATATTAGATACAATGTTTATGTACATTAGATAATCTTTCGAACATATACAACTGATTTAATGATTTGATTTTAATTTGAAAAGCTTAGAAATTAAATATTTTAGCGGCAATATATGGCGTTTTAATGCACCCATTCTGATCAACTTGTGCATTATAAATTGATATAAGTCAATTTTTTCACACAGTAATTTAATTTATAGATGTTCTAGTTGTTTTACTTAGAATGTAGTTCAAGCAATCTCCAATACTTTATTAATCAACAAAGAATTACGTTTAAGTCACTATTAGGAAGATTATCATAGTTAATTAATCATTACATTATTGTGACTAAAGCAATAATTGACATAGATTATGAGATTAATAGGAATATTAACATATAAACTAAACTATGCATGCATCATTCGTGAAGCTAATCGAACAAAACGAGTTAAGTTTTCTAGATGGAAATTGTATTTAAATCTAATTCTCTAACGACCAAAAAGACGATAATTTTTACTTTTATAATTTATTACTTATATTCCTTTTCTGGAATATATTACTCACATTTCTTTTATGTGTATTAAGAACACCATGATCCTGTTTGACAGCACTTCTATTTGAAAAACTGAATCTCAAAATGGACTTTACAAAATGGATTCTTACAAGTGATGTGTTGAAAAATAATTTACATTTGATAATCTCACAGAACTCTTCTCTATGCGATAGTACAAAGTAGGAGAACGTATCACAGCCCCTTGTGGTTCCGACATCGTCGTCAGATTTGAATGGACAAGAAACAATTTGAGGTAGTGGCCATACACGTGGTAGCATCCCTCCACATGAATTTGTCGATGTTAGATCATGCACAGTATCAAAACCACGGATGGACAAAAACCAGCAACCTCCAAGGTTGTATAGAACCACCACCAAACCGGCAGCTACGGCCATGTCAATGTGCTACGGAGTT
This sequence comes from Datisca glomerata, assembly GCA_003255025.1. NCBI lineage: Eukaryota > Viridiplantae > Streptophyta > Magnoliopsida > Cucurbitales > Datiscaceae > Datisca > Datisca glomerata. Next base: position 6,040,227 of record QANY01002976.1, on the reverse strand, counting down.
GTATACGTTAGAAAATTGTGGATAAAATCCCTCAATTAGATCGGTAGCGTGGTTAAATGTGGAATCAAACAAAACCCTATGCCATTGGATAAAATGAAAGAAATGCATTATGTTGCATATCATACATCTATGGTCAGAGAGGTCATTAAGGAGCTTATTGGTATGATTAAATAATAATGCTGAGAAATTTAAGTTATTAGATAAGTTTAAGTGGTAAATTTAGATGATAATGTATTAAGATTATCATGTTCGGTAACACATGATAAAGTAAAAAAGTTACAGGAAAAGTATGATTTCTTTGTTTGATATGTCAGAAACTTAGATAAAATTGTAGAAAAAGTTTGATAAAATTGTTGGAAAAGTTATATAAATTATGTGAGAGTAATTAAATTATTGATTATTTATAATTCTTTTTTATCAAGTTTAATTTATTATCAATGATTATTTATAGATTTTTAATACAACAATGTCTTTTATATATATATTTTACGCATTAAATAAATAATTATTTTATTAACTCTACCAATAAAATTAAATCAACTATTTTTCTCTTATTTTGCCAAAAACTAAAATAATTTTTTTACTTGCACCGTATAAATAAATTCAATGATAAATTATTCAAAATTACATAGTAAAATTGTATGCAGACTCTCTGCTGGTAATTGGTAAAAAAATTTAACAATCCATGTCTTATTTGATTAAATTTTCTCCGATATCACGAAATTAATTATAGCATATAAATTTTTCTGTTTTATATATCAAATTAAATTCGATATAAATAACCTTTATTCATATTAATACATTAAAATATTTAATAATACATAACAGTTTCTCCGTTACATATATTTTTCTTCAGTAGATATGTATACCACGTTTATCAACTTCATTCCTGTTTCGACTGGAACGGATAAAATATTCTAGTTCTAGCACATGAGAAAACGAAATAGAAATACAATTTTTGTTGTATTTCGGTGAAAAATACAACCTAAAACTGAATATAAATGATTCAGGGAAACCCCCCCTCTTGGCGGCTCCGTCCCAAGGGTTCAATCCTCCACACAAAAAATGAGACGTGATAAACAATCATGTTATAGTCTCCTTTTTGTAATTTTAATATTTTTTAAGCATCGATAGTTTATGAATAATATTTATTTTAGGGAAAGAAATAATTTTTAATTTAAAAAAATATTTGATATTATTAACATGCATTTTAATCATTTAAATTTTATATTATGCATATATGAAGAGTTTATATATCTTTAATTTAAACTTAATATTTTATATTATTCATTCCAGTTAACGTGCATATTTTAATCTCAGTGGACGGTCCCGAGATAGGTTTGTGGGACTGGTCTTTCGGGACATGGATCAAAATGGACAAAAACAATCTCAAAATTTGATATTGGGATCGTTTTGATTCCACCAGGACTGGAACGGGATCTGATAGAATTCCAGGATCGGGATATTTTATGACACTTTTGTGAGGCTTTGGTCTTGAAGAAAATAAAATATCACAATCAAGTATGAAGAATTGAAACAAATAATGGTATTTTTATGGGGATGTGAGAAAGTAAAAGTTATTTTAAAAAGTGTGTAGATATGTTGTAAGATGGGTAAATGAATTGAAAAAATTATTTGGTAAACTAGATTTCAGGGAATGTAATGTGTTATTGTTATTTAACTACGTTAAATAACTTTATCATGACAAATGAAAATACTTGAAATAAACAACTTTACCATGACAAATGAGAGTACTTGAAATAAACGTGAGAAAATACTGAAAAATAAATTTACCACTTACTTTACCATGTGGATAACCCCAACCAAATGCCCCCTAAGTGGACATCTACCACTTGGAGCTATTGCTATATGAGGGTAGGGGGTTGAGGAAAAACTGTGGATCAGTTGAGATATTAAAGGCGGTGTGATCTCTATTTAAAGGGAGTCACTTCTATAAAGAAACACAAAGATGAATCTAAAATCTGATTCAGTTGGTGAAACATCCGATTACACTTCAATCATTTTCTCATGTAAAGCTCATTTGTACTATTTTGGTTTTCTCTTTAATAATTTTTTTTTACATTGGTACCTGAGCCATTTTTTGTTTTTTGTTTTGCTTTTCCTAATATTTACCAAGAATTGATTAAGATAGAGATGGCAACTAGATTGGTCAGACTCGTCAAATCAGACTGACTGACTCGTTAAAACCTGAGTCACTTTTTCTATTGATTCCTATAGATTGGATAAAAATCATTCTTGAATGAGATATTCAACTTTAGGGATGAATCGAAAAAAGAAATATTTATTGGTTTTATCTCTTATTTTTTATGAGGAGAATGAATTTTTTTCATCGAAGGATCAGAGAAAAATGAGTCCGGACCTTCCACAAGAATGTTTTAACACACATTTGTCTCATAAACTATGGGGATTGTGAGAAAAGATATATTTTACATCTCAGAGAGGCTATAATTAGAGATTTCATATTTTATATTTGTATTATTAATATTTATAATTATTTTTATTTATTATGACATATTTTTCTTAATGAGATTTTAATGTAATAAGTAAAAGGCAATTACAAATATAACATAACACCTAATTAGCTTAGTGGTATCCTTCTCATCTTTCCTCCCTGCCCAGTAGGGTTTAACTCTCACATGGAGCAACTTTGCAAAATTCAATGCATTTTAGAGGAGAATAGAGTGCTTAGAGGAGAAGAGACTGCACGAGTCCGGATCGAAATAACTAGACCAGACCATTAGACAGCCGGACCTAGACCCCATTATTTTTTACATGGGCTGATTCAGCGGTCCGTACGGACCATAGGAATTTGTTCCACGGGGTGACTCAAGACTGACCCGTGAACCGTCATGACCGCTCCTGCCGACCCAAGCTCGACTTGGTTGTCATCTCTAGATTGAGACAAGAAAATTTTCATTTACTATTGAGTTATCACATCAAATATCTCAATCAACTCTCCTTCAAGTTTATTTTTTTTATCAAATATCATGTTAATAATATTTGATATTATTAACATGCATTTTAATCATTTAAATTTTATATTATGCATATATGAAGAGTTTATATATCTTTAATTTAAACTTAATATTTTATATTATTCATTCCAGTTAACGTGCATATCTTAATCTCACTGGACGGTCCCGAGATAGGTTTGTGGGACTGGTCTTTCGGGACATGGATCAAAAGGGACAAAAACAATCTCAAAATTTGATATTGGGATCGGTTTGATTCCACCAAGACTGGAACGGGATCTGATAGAATTTCAGGATCGGGATATTTTATGTGAGAAAGTAAAAGTTATTTTAAAAAGTGTGTAGATATGTTGTAAGATGGGTAAATGAATTGAAAAAATTATTTGGTAAACTAGATTTTTAGGGAATGTAATGTGTTATTGTTATTTAACTACGTTAAATAACTTTACCATGACAAATGAAAATACTTAAAATAAACAGCTTTACCATGACAAATGAGAATACTTGAAATAAACGTGAGAAAATACTGAAAAATAAATTTACCACTTACTTTACCATGTGGATAACCCCAACCAAATGCCCCCTAAGTGGACATCTACCACTTGGAGCTATTGCTATATGAGGGTAGGGGGTTGAGGAAAAACTGTGGATCAGTTGAGATATTAAAGGCGGTGTGATCTCTATTTAAAGGGAGTCACTTCTATAAAGAAACACAAAGATGAATCTGAAATCTGATTCAGTTGGTGAAACATCCGATTACACTTCAATCATTTTCTCATGTAAAGCTCATTTGTACTATTTTGGTTTTCTCTTTAATAATTTTTTTTTACATTGGTACCTGAGCCATTTTTTGTTTTTTGTTTTGCTTTTCCTAATATTTACCAAGAATTGATTAAGATAGAGATGGCAACTAGATTGGTCAGACTCGTCAAATCAGACTGACTGACTCGTTAAAACCTGAGTCACTTTTTCTATTGATTCCTATAGATTGGATAAAAATCATTCTTGAATGAGATATTTAACTTCAGGGATGAATCGAAAAAAGAAATATTCATTGGTTTTATCTCTTATTTTTTATGAGGAGAATGAATTTTTTTTATCGAAGGATCAGAGAAAAATGAGTCCGGACCTTCCACAAGAATGTTTTAGCACACATTTGTCTCATAAACTATGGGGATTGTGAGAAAAAGATATATTTTACATTCTAGAGAGGCTATAATTAGAGATTTCATATTTGTATTATTAATATTTATAATTATTTTTATTTATTATGACATATTTTTCTTAATGAGATTTTAATGTAATTAGTAAAAGGCAATTACAAATATAACATAACACCTATTTAGTTTAGTAGTATCCTTCTCATCTTTCATCCCTGCCCAGTAGGGTTTAACTCTCACATGGAGCAACTTTGCAAAATTCAATGCATTTTAGAGGAGAATAGAGTGCTTAGAGGAGAAGAGACTGCACGAGTCCGGATCGAAATAACTAGACCAGACCATTAGACAGCCGGACCTAGACCCCATTATTTTTTACATGGGCTGATTCAGCGGTCCGTACGGACCATAGGAATTTGTTCCACGGGGTGACTCAAGACTGACCCGTGAACCGTCATGACCGCTCCTGCCGACCCAAGCTCGACTTGGTTGTCATCTCTAGATTGAGACAAGAAAATTTTCATTTACTATTGAGTTATCACATCAAATATCTCAATCAACTCTCCTTCAAGTTTATTTTTTTTATCAAATATCATGTTAATAATATTTGATATTATTAACATGCATTTTAATCATTTAAATTTTATATTATGCATATATGAAGAGTTTATATATCTTTAATTTAAACTTAATATTTTATATTATTCATTCCAGTTAACGTGCATATCTTAATCTCACTGGACGGTCCCGAGATAGGTTTGTGGGACTGGTCTTTCGGGACATGGATCAAAAGGGACAAAAACAATCTCAAAATTTGATATTGGGATCGGTTTGATTCCACCAAGACTGGAACGGGATCTGATAGAATTTCAGGATCGGGATATTTTATGTGAGAAAGTAAAAGTTATTTTAAAAAGTGTGTAGATATGTTGTAAGATGGGTAAATGAATTGAAAAAATTATTTGGTAAACTAGATTTTTAGGGAATGTAATGTGTTATTGTTATTTAACTACGTTAAATAACTTTACCATGACAAATGAAAATACTTAAAATAAACAGCTTTACCATGACAAATGAGAATACTTGAAATAAACGTGAGAAAATACTGAAAAATAAATTTACCACTTACTTTACCATGTGGATAACCCCAACTAAACGCCCCCTAAGTGGACATCTACCACTTGGAGCTATTGCTATATGAGGGTAGGGGGTTGAGGAAAAACTGTGGATCGGTTGAGATATTAAAGGCGGTGTGATCTCTATTTAAAGGGAGTCACTTCTATAAAGAAACACAAAGATGAATCTGAAATCTGATTCAGTTGGTGAAACATCCGATTACACTTCAATCATTTTCTCATGTAAAGCTCATTTGTACTATTTTGGTTTTCTCTTTAATAATTTTTTTTACATTGGTACCTGAGCCATTTTTTGTTTTTTGTTTTTTTTTCTACTATTTACCAAGAATTGGTTAAGATAGAGATGGCAACTAGATTGGTCAGACTCGTCAAATCAGACTAACTGACTCGTTAAAACCTGAGTCACTTTTTCTATTGATTCCTATAGATTGGATAAAAATCATTCTTGAATGAGATATTTAACTTCAGGGATGAATCGAAAAAAGAAATATTCATTGGTTTTATCTCTTATTTTTTATGAGGAGAATGAATTTTTTTTATCGAAGGATCAGAGAAAAATGAGTCCGGACCTTCCACAAGAATGTTTTAGCACACATTTGTCTCATAAACTATGGGGATTGTGAGAAAAAGATATATTTTACATTCTAGAGAGGCTATAATTAGAGATTTCATATTTGTATTATTAATATTTATAATTATTTTTATTTATTATGACATATTTTTCTTAATGAGATTTTAATGTAATTAGTAAAAGGCAATTACAAATATAACATAACACCTATTTAGTTTAGTAGTATCCTTCTCATCTTTCATCCCTGCCCAGTAGGGTTTAACTCTCACATGGAGCAACTTTGCAAAATTCAATGCATTTTAGAGGAGAATAGAGTGCTTAGAAGAGAAGAGACTACACCAGTCCGGATCGAAATAACTAGACCAGACCATTAGACAGCCGGACCTAGGCCCCATTATTGTTTACATGGGCTGATTCAACGGTTCGTGCGGACCATAGGAGTTTGTTCCACGGGGTGGCTCAAGACTGACCCGTTAACCGTCGTGACCGCTCCTGCCGACCCAAGTCTGAACTAAATCGACTTGGTTGTCATCTCTAGATTGAGACAAGAAAATTTTCATTTACTATTGAGTTCTCACATCAAATATCTCAATCAACTCTCCTTCAAGTTTATTTTTTATAAAAGCTCAATTTCCTACAGCTAATAGCTAGAGATAATTTTTTTAAAAATATTTTTCTTAACCACATAATAATAATCTTTGCCCACCTTCGTCTAAAGGGTTTTTCTAGATTTAGAATCCCTACAATTCACCTCTTCCAAAACGTATATGAACTACAGTACTGCTTGATCTTGTAACGGTTTTCAAAAATCAATCTTTTGAGTAGCAAATTTTTGATGGCCACATCAACGACCAGACCTAGGAGGAATATAACATCAGTTTTTTGGACGAATATTAAAGCAAAATCTCATTTTTGTGGATGGTTCGATTTCAAAAGGCAGAAAGTTTCTTACTTGTTTGAAAATTCTTGCATTAGAAAGTTTCCAAGACACAGAGTATTAGTCTGTATAAAGTTTTGACCGTATCACACTACAATCTTATTGGGCTGTCCGTCCTATTAGAGGAAACATGATTTTCTTTGGCCCAAGGAAACAAAGCCCAATAATTATATGGGGCTTAAATGGTATGGTGCTGGGCTGTGTGTGAAACAAACAATTAAATCCCTTGTGGAAGTGTTCCTTTAGTTTACACCTAGAATTTCAAGTTTAAGTGGAATTCTCCGCCTTTGGCCACCTCTTCCTGTTTTTTAGTGGGTGAATTTTCTATCCCACCCTCACGTATTCTCCATACGCAAATAAAGAGAAAGAGAGTTTTTTTTATAAATGATAAAAATGTATTAATAAAAAATACTTACAAACATAAAGGGACATGCTCCAAGAAAGAAATAAAATCATTTACAAGTAATTGACCCAAATATCAGAACAAAAAAAAATTAGGAAAAAGAAAGGAAAGTAGAGCCTTTATAGTAGAGGGAGACAAAAATTCTCTAAACAAAGCAAGTGGTCAACAGAAAGTCAACTAGGAAGCTCCAAAATGGATAGAGTTTCTCCTGAAATAGGCATTCCAAAACCTTAGAGATAGCAACTACAAGGATTAGCAATCTAGAGAAGCCAAAAAGAGTCAAATCCAAAAGGAAATTAGAAAACACCACTGCACCTAGGCAGTCCAGAACAATCATCCGCGGGGTAAACAAAAAGATGCCTTTATACACAGGCTACAAGAAGAGATTAACATAGATTAGCCAACAGAACCAACAAGAGAAGGACCGTAGCAAAAAGTACACCAGACAGACAATGCCTTCATAAACTAGGCAGAGCGAATGCAGAAACACAGCAAACACAATCATCTCAGCAACAAACACCAGACAAAAACCAAGATAGAGCTGACCCTGGCCTCCAACAAGAGAATAAAAGAATAGGGGGGTTCCCACAGAAACTGCCTTAGAAAAAAGGATATGGGGGTGGCTTTATAACACAGCCAACAGTTAAGCAAACATGTTACAATCAAGCTCCCAAGATGCAGCCAATTCTAAGCTAACAGCATCACTAGGAAAATTTCTGGCTCTTAAGAATCTAGATTGAACAGTCTTCACTATAAGCTTGATTAGCACTGTTTTGTCTCTGATTTTCCCCTAAAAAATCCTTGAGTTCCCCTCCTTCCACAAGTAATAGATGAATGAGGTAAATGTGACCCTAAGTAACTGAACTCTGAACCCTTTCCCTTTCCCCATCACCAGGAGCCAAGAAATCAATTGTGTCAAGTTACGAGCTCTACAAGTTAAATTGCATCTTGTCATCAAGTAGCCCCAAACAGAATTTGCAAACCCACAGTTAATAAACAAGTGAGATGAATCCTCCAGGTGTCATATGTAGAACACACAGTCATAGCTTCTTCAGCTTGAGAAGAATCCCATTGTGCAAACCTATCTCTAGTAGCCAATTTGTTTAGAATGGCAAGTCAAGAGATAAAGTTGCATCTTGGGATGTAATACCTAAACCAAACCAGTTTTTCCCATCTCACTAGTTCCTTGGAAAGGCTAAGGGTTTTATACGTGTGACTGACTGAAAAGGTGCCATTGGGGCCGCCTGTCCATACCCAAAAATCCTCAGACCCTAGTTGGGGGAGGAAGGGGAAAATTTCTCAATTCTAATAATTCCCCCTATGAGAAGAAGGCCACTGCCACTGTCTATCTCTGATAATATCAAAGAACTTTGTATCCCATTCCCACCTTGCCCCAGAAATTAATCTTTGACCATATCTAGCTTCCAGATTGCCCAAAGGATGCCAGTTATCAAGAAGAAGTTTCACATTCCTGTCATTGCCAATCTTGACAGAACAAAATGATAAAAATTTGGACTTGAGTTTGAATATCTTCCTCCAGACCCAAGAGAGGTTAGAAGGAATAGGAAAAATAAATATAGAACTCTTCATGATTAAATAAACCTTACACCAATCCTTCCATAAAGAATGGTTAGCAGATAAGATAAGAAACCAAAGATGTTTGGCACATCTACTTCATTATACAGAACTAAGTCTTTAATGCCCAAACCTCCTTGGGCTTTGTCAATACATACATTAGCCTAGGAAACTTTAGCTCCAGAATGCTTAAGCCTATTGCCACTTCAAATGAAGTTTCTGAGATGGTCTTGCTATATTCTTAGGAATAATGAACATCCTAGCCCAGAACTGGAACATAGCCAACAAAACAGACTGGATACGCTGAAGTCTCCCTACATAAGACAAATACTTGGACTCGCAAGATGTGATCCTGTTTGTTATCCTTTCCACCAGTGAGTCACAATTTGGCCTACAAAACTTTGTTGATATTAGGGGCATGCCTAGGTATATGGCTGGCAGTTTCTCAATAGGGAATTGCAGAATAGATTGAATGGCCTCCAAATCTTCATCCCAAACCCCAGAAGCAAGCAATTGGCTTTTGTGCCTATTAGGCTGTAAACCTGAACATGGGTCTCCCTTACAGAGTAATAGTAAATCATCAACAAAACACAAGTTAACTAGTTTTAATTTCTCACACCTCCAATGGAACTGAAATGTAGGATTTGAGGGAGCAAAGGTTAAGATCCTAAAAATGACTTCCATAATAATCACAAAGAGATAGGGAGATATGGGGTCACCCTACCTAATCCTTTTAGCACCCCTAAAATAACCATGGAACTCCCCATTAATCTTGACAGAATAAAAATGGCATGAAATGCACTTCAAAAATACAAGAGATATAAATATCACAAAAATTCATAACTTGCATGGCTTTACCTATGAGCCACCAATTGACACTATCACAGGCCTTTCTAAGGCCCACCTTCATTTCACTCCTAGGAATGCCTAAAGACCTATCATAGCTTCTTAGAAACTCTTGGGAAAGGAAGATATTGTCTGCAATCCTTCTCCCATATATGAAAGTACACTGATTTTGGCTAATCAGAGAGGGTAAAGACGCTTTAAGTCTTTACAAGAATCTTTGTGATGAATTTGTAGATTATATTACAACATGATACAGGTCTAATGTCCCCAACAATAGAAGGGTTAGGAATTTTAGGTATAAGAGAGATGGCTATAGAGTTAACCTCTTTTAGCAGGTGTCCTATCTCAAAGAATTCCAACACTGCATTAGTGATTTCATTACCCACACTATATGCCAAGATTTCTCAAAGAAATTTGCTAGGAACCCATCAGGGCCAGGGGCTTTATCCTTGTCATACTGAAAATGGCCCACTTGATTTCTTCAGCTATGATTGAGATACTGAGGCTAGAAGATTGGGCCTGACTAAGCTTCTTAGGCAAGATCTTGTCAAGGATATTCCAATTAAGCACTGGTTTAGGGTTAGGGGAACCGAGGAGATCAATATAATACTCCAGAATGTGCTCATTGATGTCTTCAGGGGAAGAAAGGAGGGAACCTTGGTGCATTAGCTGAGAAGTCCTGGATTTCATCCTGATTTTCTTCATGCTTTGGAAGAAGAAAGCGTTACCATGATTAAGCCAATCAACCTTTGATTTTTGTTTGCAGAAGCTTTCTTCTAAACTTCAAAGATCAAGTAATTCTTTGCTAGCTTCCTTTTTATGAGCAGTATGAAGACAATCAGACGGGTTTTGAGCCACAAGACAATGCAAACTCTCCAGCTTAGCCCTAGCAATCTTGGTCCTAGCTGTAGTATTTCTGGTTAAACTCTTTTAGGGCTGATTTAACAGCTTTCATATTTTTACAAAGTTGAAACATTGTAGAGCCACTGAACTGGATGCCTCGAGCTTATTCCACTGTTGGTAAAATACCCTCTCTATCAATCCAAAAATTGAAGAACTGGAAGCTGATCTTGGGCTTATGGAAGCTGTTCAACTGAGTTATATGGTCTGAGATTCCAGGAGGAGCGAAATGGCACTTGACATTTGGGAACTGATCAACCCAATGAGTGTTGCACAGAGCCTAATCTTGCTTACTCATTATAATAGAAAGAGAGTTGAGATTAGTGGATGAAAAAGTTGAGAAAATAGTGAAAATTTTATCACATGGTTACGATAAATTTTTCTTTCATCGTCTTAGTAATATAAGGGGGTCATCGTGAGTTCATCGCAGTTATTTTCAATGAGAATTTCTCCATTATCTCTACCGTTATGGTTTTGATTCTTTTTATTTGGTGGGATTTATGTTGATGTATCCAACATTATTGGTGACGTAATTCAATTTAATTGATCATTGTAATCCTCTAGTTTTCTCTAGAGAAGAACTTGTTGTAACTCTATTATTTTTATAATAGAGATTTGATTCAGAATTTGTCTCGTGATTTTTCCTTCACACTGAAAGATTTTTCACGTTAAATCTGGTATCATATTTTTTTTCTGCTTTCCTCTGATTGGTTTATTAATCTGTTCAATTTATTATTTTCTGCTAATTAAATTGATTCGATCGACTACAATAATAGTCATCGTGTTATTGGGGTTTGCTAAAATCCCAACAAATCTCACACCTTTAAACCGGGTTAATTCTTTCCAATCTTAAGCTTAATTTTTCATTGTATGGTGAAATGACTTTTAAAGTTATAGAAGTCAGTAAAACATAAAGACTTAATGGTTATAATTATTCAACTTGGAAACGTAGAATTAGGCACACATTTTTTAAGATAAAGTTAAATATGTCCTAGACACACCATATCCAGCCGAAACTCCCCTTAGAGCTGAAGAACTGTGAAACAGGTGTGAACGTTTTGTTGAAAATGATAAATTAACTAGATATACTATATATTAACTTGGGTCAATCTCCCATGCCGGGATTAATCCTGACCGTTGGATCTGGCCAGGTGAATCCTAGCCTTTAATTATTTGAAGAGTGGGTTACCGATTAATTAGGTAGCCCACTCCCATTTCACATTTTCTTTATCTTTTCCATTCAAACCCTATGCAAAAATCAACCCCTCATTTAAATCTCTCTCTCCCTCCCTTCGGTTGTCATCTTCCTTGATGAAGCACTTGAAGCTTAAATTCAGACTCACCGCCTCAGTCTCTCTCTCTCTCTCTCTCTCTCTCTCTCTCGTGTTGTGCTCTCTCTCCCTCCATGATGAATCATAGGTGAAGCTTGAGATTCTGGTTGAGTCCTTTAAATCAAGTCCTTTTATGCCTTTTAGGAGATTCTAGTTGCATCCTTCAGAAATCTCAAAAGCTTCCCCTTCTCCTTCGACTTCAACCCTAAAGCTAGGGCACGCTCTTACTCTCTCTATTGGGCACCGTCGTGTTCCACATGAAGCTCCCCATGAAAACAGGTGAGCTCGGCCCTAAGTTCACGATTTAGTTGTAGATCTTGATTTTATGTGATTTTACTTAAATACTTTCTCTGATTTCTAATTCTTTTTTCTTATTCATGAAGCAAAGTTGGACTTTTCTAAGTTATGTTGTACCTAAGATTTTGATGTTGATCTATGATTTTTTTATCTTTTGGCAATTTTGTTGTTCAGAAGCATCTTAACCGCTGAAACAAGTCCCATGTGGAAAATCATTGAGATAATTTCTTTATCTTCTTATGCTTTGTTTTTATCTATTTTCAAGAAACATGTTTTGTTTTGGATTTTTTAGCCTCTCTCATATATTTATTCTGTTATCTCATGCGAAGTGAGTAAAATATTACTGTTAAGAAGATGATTTGGTTGGTTTTAAGCTTAAGAAGGATAAGAAAAACTTGATGAAGTGAGTTCGGTCTTGAAGGCACATAGGAATTTTGGTGAAGGATTTTGTGATTAAGGTAAGATTTTTAGTTTATTGTATAATGTTAGCTTCTTTTAGATATCAAATCCATTTTTCATAATAAAAAATTCTCAATGGTGATGTACCTTTGAGGTTACTCAATTAATTTGGAAGATAAATGAAGAAACTCTTAGATTGAACTAAATGTTGTTGAATTTCAGTTCGCTTATTTACTTTCCGATGCTCATTGATCGTCCATATCTGATAGCAAATGAGAGAATAGATCGTGAGATTTTTTTGTTTTATTTAACCTAGGATGTCTATATTTATTATATTGCATATTTCATTGCTGTTGTAATCTTATATTCTAAAACTGGACGGTAATATTGACTACTTTGGTCTTTATGATTATTTAAAGGGCTTTTCATGCAAGTCATTGCTAGTTTTTCTTATGTACATAATCATTGGTTAATTTCTGATTTTTAAGGTTGTTGAAAGGGTCGAGGAATGTTGCTTTTGGGACAGTAAAGGGTGCAGATATAGTCCTCCCTATGAATGGCAAAGGGTGCAGATAAGTTGTGGATATTTATGCAGTAGTTTTACTTTTTTAACCAAAGATTATAAATAAGTATGTGATGGTTCCTCACCCTTTTTGTTGGTTTTGTCAAGTACTTTAAATGGATGTTACAGAGTTCCTTGGGTCCATTACAAGGGTCTTTAGGAGGATTTCTATATTTCCTCAGTCTTGGGAATTTCATGATTGTTCTTAGTGATCTAAAATCAAATTTTTGGTTCGTTTTGGTTTTGATATGAGTTTTTGTTCTTGATGAAAATGCTTTTTAATGGCTGTTGATTATGGTATGTTTATAGGGTCTCATTTCTAGATTGTTCATAGTGCTCTGTAATTTATATAATTGTGGATTTGAAATGATTCACTTGTTTTCTGTACCACCTGATATGGACTTTTGAAGATGATGAGTCATCTTTGTGTTGATTAGATGTGAGTTATTTTTTAGTTAGATTAAAAGAAGATGACGAGTCTGCTTTATGCTAATTATATGTGAGTTATTTTCTGAGTTTGACTGAAAGAGTCTGCTTTGTGCTGATCAGTTAGAGTTATTTACAGGATAGTTGATTCTTCTATTTCAATTTATGACAATGTAATATGATGGTATGCTCTGTGCTAAATTTTGTTTTGTATTTTGATTTCATTCAATTATAAAAGTTCCTCCTTACTTTTTTCAGGTGAAACCTTCTGATTATTGGTCATCAATAGGGAAGACTTGTCGGCATTTGTAAAGTTGCTAGTCATTTACTTCTGGATTTTGAACTCGTATAAGAATTTCTTTCTTAATATCATTAGCTTGAATTGGTTTTACTTAATAAAATGGAATTTTTTTATGTTTTTAGACTAGTTTCTCATGTTTTTCCTTTTCCATGTTTCTATACAGAATATTATAATTGGAAGAAGATATTACTTGAGATCAATCTACTTTCATAGAAATAATATTATTTTTAGATGTATATCTGTTATTAGATGAATACATAATGTACATGTTATCATTTTTCTTTAATACTATTGTACATGTTATCCTTCAAGCAATCAAATAAAATGGAAAGTCCTACTTTAAAGAGAACTAATGAACGTCATTTTTATATGATTATAAAGATTATGACATTTTTAGAGTTTTTAACTAGCTTACCTACGCGGTGAAAATTTACTAATATGATTCTTTTACCATGATAAATGGTGAAAATCTTGGAGAAGACATGTTGCAACTAGATCCACTAAGTTTCTTGCATTCTTTAAATTCTTTACACATCATCTTTATCATCTATTAAGATTATTTATATATGTCACTTCCAATTAATTCGTTATCTAAAACAATCATTGCATAAAGCTGATTAATAACATAATGTGGGCAGATGTATACAAGATCATAACATTGGTCTACCATTTTAGCATTCCTACTAGATGATGTCCAATCCATTATAAATTAGAATCAGAGATAATCATGATAAGAAGACATAGTAACATATATTTTAGATGGCAAACACAAATGTCAACGTGAAGAAGGCACAAAAAAGTTTCTTTGTATACTTGTAAGTAATTAATGAGATCATCAATTTAATGTTACATATTTTCATATAAATTATTGCAATGTTAATGTTGTTGTTTATAACTAAAACAGTATGAAAGAATGTGCTAAAATGAGGACGACAAATGAAAAGATTAGTGGTCATGAAGTAAGTATGTTTAAACAAACATCACATTATAACATGTAATTCATAAATTTTGATTGTAATTTAAGTGAGTTTCTGATAAGCAGACACAAAAGGATCCAATTTTAAAGTGGAAAAGTATGACAAAGGAAACTAAACTCAATTATTTGAAGGAAAATGAAATCCATGCCATTGAAAGCAAAGTGGAACAACCTGGTCCTAGTCATTCGAGAAGGCTTGCCTTTAAACGGAAGTCGCTCACACGTTGTACACTCGAGAAATTTATGGATCTTGTTGTAAATTTCGATGAGGGGAAGAAGAGAGCGGTCGTGGAGATAGGATTCAGAGGGTTGTTAGATATTAAATGTCACAAGCTGAAGAGGAATTTCTTACAGCAACTATTAGGTTGCTTCAATCCAACCACCTACACGTTGAATGTCCATGGGTTGACATTTAAAGTCACCGTAAATGATGTGACTTCTATACTAGGTATCTTTCACTGTGGGTAGGAGATCGAATTCACTGGTGATGTGAATGAGATAAAAGATCTAAAGGCGAAGTGGGTGAATGCCAAAGGTGATATTTCAGTGAACGCCTTGTCGAAATTCTTGATTAAGGAGTCTGACGGTGACTGTTGGAGACAAGCCTTTGTGCTGTACACTGTCGAGGTTTTGTTATCTCCTCGATCAAAACCAATCGTCAGTCATTCATAGTTGCACGTTGTGAAGTTTCCCACGACCATCCAATAGAAGAATTGGGCTTCTGCTTGTTATTTATACAGGTAATATATTTAGTGTACATTGATATTACTTTCGCATTATAACATACATATATTTACTAATAAGTTCATTTCGATGCAACTACTTTATCTGTAAAAGTTGGCATGTGCTGCCAACTATGTTGACTTGAACCAGCTTTCGCTGCTAAGGTGAATGACAGGGCCTTTGTAAAAATGATTTATTTTGTAAAATCAAGGGGAGGAGAAACTTGGCCTAAAAGTTGTATGGTAAGCGTTTTAGAATATTGCAAATTTGGTAGGTTATATTACCATTGATTATTTATTACTAATTCACATATATGTGTACTAAATAGGTTTGATACAATCGCGTAAGCCATTCCATGCGATCGTGAGATTCGAGAGGACCGTGAGCATAAGCATGTTCGTGAGGACGTATTTGCAAATCTACCTGAAGAGCAAGCTGTCGGGCTAGGTGCTTTAAGTGCACAAGTGATTGCTCTTCAGGCGGAGTCCAGCTCCATGAGGGTGGATATTTTACAATTAATGGAGGTGCAGAGAAAGATGATTGTCGTCCAAGAGAATAAGTACACAACATTGGCGAGTCTTTTGGAAAGGGGACAGTGGTAAGTCTCGATCCCAATACGATGAGCCACACGTCACCCCGACTCAAGGTAAAGAATAAGGAGGATTTGATGAGGATATGAGTTCCCTCCTGAGAAGAAGAGCTACTGATCTCTTCATCACCTTTATATAAAGGTGATAATGATGAAAGGTGCATCCAGCTGGATGCTTCAGACAATGTATTTGCTGACCTATTATTGGTCAGGAAACCATCTATAAGTGAAACAACTAAAAGACGTCGAAAGGTATTATTCTGTTTATTCATATTTCATCTTTTCTATGTACATAACATGTATAATCTAACTATTAATCTAACACCTTATTTGGGGTTATCTTTTGGTAGGGAAAACATGTCTTATTCTAGTCTACCGAAAGCCAATCCTCGATGCAGTTACGTAACACTCAGGAGAGGATAGATGGTCCTCTACTCAGTTCACCCTGTTTTAAGGATAAAGTGACCATTAAACGTAACAAGAATGTATTTAAAGTGGGTCCGTGTACGTTGCAGGACCCACTAGAAGTGAAAGATGAGCATTTAGTGGATTATATTTTTTAGAAAGGATTAGAGGATTGGTAGTAGTCACACTAATCTAACAAAATTTGACACACCATCACGATAAAATTTTGATTAAGTTTGTCTTTTATTTGTCATTTGCAATGAGATTCTCGTTAGACATTCTGTCTTTCATGCTAAACGAAAAGACCTAAAGATTCTTGATCTATAAAATTTATTTGGCTCCGACCTTGTAGACTTGTTTTTCAGCATTTTGACCTTGGAGGCTCGTTGTGTGTTGATGAACAACCGATTCTAGTTTCTTTCCACATTCGTTGTTGTCAGTATCTACTACTCAGTATCATCCTTATTTAGGTTTGTATCTAAGTTGTGTATTATGTTTTTGTTGTGCCATTGCAGTGTCAATGTGTTTCAAAACTAGTAGAGCTTCCTAATTTTGTAAGGAAGCACAAGATCATGGATAGATAAGCGCCAACGCTTGAGCTAGAAATGACAGTAAACAAATTTAATGTAGTTAAGATATTAAATCCTGACTTAGTATGATTGTGTAAATGTATTGTGTAATCTAGATATGTATTTCGATACACGATGGTCGAGATCTTTGGTTTATGGCCAAGATCTCTATCATGGACGAGGAAGTCACTGTATGAGACACCTTGCCAGATGGCCGACTTAACGCGAGACAGATCGAAAATGTCTAAAAGATTATATGTTCTAACCTCATAACTTGTAATTTGTCTTATAGCATGTGTGACTTTGACATTGATTACCTTTTTATATTTTGGGAATGAAATTATAGTTAGAAGGTATGGACTTGATATTTGAGGGTAAGCTCATAGATTTGTTGCCCCGCCAACAACCTTCTCTTCATTTAAAATTGCAAGGCCGCCCTAACTAGTCACCCAATCAAATGGGTAAGTACATTGATCGTGAATTTGATTGGGCTTCCTTCACCCTTTAATGATGCACTTATTATTACATTCGCAGGAGTGATTGTGGTGTGTAGGTCTTGAGATATATGGATGACATCAGGGCAAGAATTATTGTCAATTATCGTTCGCAGGTAATTTTTAAGATATTGTTTATATTTTGTTAAACTTGAGAGCTTTTTTTTGTTTGTTATAGTTTCAGGTGCTTTTAGTTCTATAATTGGGAATTTTCTGATTTTTCTAGACTTGCTCGTTTGTGGTTGTCAGTATTGAATTTGTTGAGGTGTATGATATTTTTGTTGAATATTCAAGCCTTAGAGCATTCCGTTTTCTGTTTTGTTTTAGTTGGGTATTTTCTGTTATGTGATTTAGATTTTTCTGATTGTTATGGATTTTCTCATTTGCGGTTGTTATTATTGAATATATTGAGGTGTATGATAGTTTAGTGAATGTTCAAACCTTACAGCTCTGTTTTCTATTTTGTTTTAGTTTGGAGTTAGGGTTTTTTTAGTTATATAATTGGGAATTTTTTATTGTTCTGGATTTGCTCGTTTATGGCTGTCGTTGTTGATTATGTTGAGGTGTATGATAGTTTGTTGAAGATTGAGAATATTTTTACAGGAGTATAAATCGCACGATCTTCAGTGTAATATTTTGTTGAAGATCGTCAACCATCCTTGTAACATCTTGTATGATACGTTACATGATAGTGTTGATCGATTTTATAATACAAACTCATATGTCTCGGTGACTTGGCTACCACTGAAGACGAGTACTACTTTAAAGCACAGGCTTGAGAGGAGGAAAAAAATGAATGGATATATAAAATTGTATTACATTATTGTGTCCTATTTTTTATGTTCTTGTTCAAACACTCGCCCATTTGCCATTTCTGAGAAATTCAGTGAGCTAGAAGTTATTAAAGAAGAATAACGACGGTGCAATAAATTTTGAAGAAGGATATCTTCGTACGCTTTGAAATTTATTGTCCCGTCGTTAATGTCTTTTTCAATAACCTCTAGCTCATCAAATTTCTTAGAAATGGCAAATGGAAGAGTTTTGGATAGAATTAGGATCATAGGCCTGTCTTGGCCGAGCATCCCTCTAAGTAGACATTATTTTGTCATCTTTTGTATATGATTATTGTGTATAGTGAAGAAAAATAGATTTTTGTATGTTATTGTGTACAATGATGATAAACAGATTTTGTATATTATTATGTACAACTATAAATAAAAAGAGGTTTTTATAAGTTATCGTGTACAGTGATGATAAATAGATGTTGTAGAATTGTTGTACAATTATAAATTAGAATATTTTATAGAGTTATTGTTTATTGTTATAATTAAGCAGGTTTATAAATATTCATATGTTAACATTCTCAAAAAACTATGAAAGCAAGTTAATACCAAAACGTACATTTACTGCGGCGGGGAATACGAAAACTTATACCAGTATGAGATGTTTGTGTTGTACATAGGGTACGCACCTTGTGTGTTGAATGGTGGTGAGTATGCAGATGGGTCGAATGGGTATGCACCTCGTACATTGATTATGTACACCCCTTGCACATTGAATGGGAACGAACCTTGTCCGGAGACCCATGTCGTGTGTGCACCTTGCACGTTAGATGATGCTGGATCATCATTATTATCGTCCGGCATCATTTCTGTAATTCTAAACATGTCCGTTTGATATGTCCAATATTCTTACAATGACCACATCGACGGGGGGTTGGTCGTGCTTTACTCGTGCTAGCACCTTGGTTGCCCTTCATCTTCACGATTATCGGGTCTTCAACGGGGCCTCTTTTAATCTCTCACAATCATCGTGCTTCACATCACTTCGTTGGTGACCTTCTCATTCCACGAGGTCTCATATTTTTCACAAAGCATCCTAATCTCCACTTTGGCCCGAGTCAACCATTCATTTGACTTTGACGCAAAGTGAGCAAGTATTTTGGTAGCTAGTTGGATCAAATTGTACCGAAGCAATACTGTCCTATCTGTAACTAGATGAGAATGGCTTGACCTGGATGGTAGTATATTACTCTTCATAGTGATCCACTACCAGTCTAGTATGCATGTGCTTGGGATGTGTTGCATATGTTCTACTTTCATAATAGTAAACATATGATGACACGATATCCTCACTGATTCAAACTTGCAACAACTGCACTTGAGCGTATCAAGTTTTTGGTCTCGTGTCACTATGTATGAGCCATTCGGCACCCCAAATTTGACCAATGAATAATTTTGAGCCTCCCATCATGTGTCAGAGCACAAAGTATATATGATGTTTCACCCATGATCTCCTTACGCACACGTTTAAACAGATTTTGAGTGGACACATTTGTTGTATGTTGCTCTAAAGCACGTAAGTGAGTCTGAATCACATGCGTTTCATTTGTCAACTTGAAATCGTCCAACCTCTTCTTGTGTTGAATACGTGCCAACGCCTGATTAAATTGTAGCACGAATTCAAATTGTTTAGATTGACTCTCAACGAATCGATAGATATACACGTTCATACCTTCATATCGTTATGTCGTTCTCATGAAAGCAAATATTTTTTTGTGTTGGAAGGCCTCTGCCAAACGTTCACGCTTCGCATACATTCATTGTACTCATTTTCTTTTCTTGAGGTGAACGACTCTATCAAGCGATCATGTTCCTCTTCGAACTCCCATTCACTAAGTACTTCAAACATGACGCTCTTGAATGCGTGTAAAAAATCTAGGTTATGCATGTTTGATTGGGAATTTCGTTCGAGATGCCATGAACAAAACCGATGAATGCAATTGGGGAAGACCGTCTTGATTTCTTTACGCATTGCCTTTCGCCATTTGTAATGACCGATCGAGGCATCTTGTTTTTCATGGCATCCAAGAAAGTCCTCAACACCCATGATAGGTTTCCACAGTTTCCTCAACCAATAATGCACAACCAAATATCGTGGTCTTCTAGTGATTTTTCACGCCAAGGAAAATCACGAGCGATTTCTTGTATGCATTCATCCTGTAGGTCGTATCGAACGCCAATGCATCAAATTGTGAGAGTCAACATGGCACATTGAGTCTGGGAGTAATTCTCTAGATGATTATCCATGCCAATGTTGTATTTGCAATACATATCTGGATCCATCTCCAATTTTACAGTAAAAAAATAATAACTGCTTTTGTATCAGTTTCGATGACCTGCGCTTTTTGCTGCTTCTCCATCTTATTTAGAGATCTGTTCGTAAGAACCCCACATTTTTCATAACCACCTGCTTGGTCGACTATGTAATCAAACACTTGGCTTAACCTTACACCAAAATTGTACAATCTTGTTTTCTGGGACATGTACGCTTCATTCACTGCTCTATTGGATCGAAGAAAGGGCACATCCTGTAATGAGGCGGTGGGATGGTTGTGCTTAGCTTCAAAATCTTTAACGACCCATTTTTTCATCTTCTTATCCAATTTCACCCTAAAACAAGCAGGGCAATCCACCATTGTCAAGCCTTTTGGTTCTCGCTTGGTGTCCTCTCTGCCCATATATTTTTTCTTCCAAATTCATTCTTTTGAGCAAACCCATCTCCGTAGCACAGTTTATCCCTCTCTGATCTTGTATTTATCATTTTTCCATACGCTCAACTCAACATCAGTTGCGTATGTATAGTAGAAATGTTCATCCTCTTGTAACGTATCAAAATTTTCACCAATAACATCCTCATTTCATAAGTTTGCTAATGTGGATGAACCCCATCGCGTACTTCATGATGACTAATCTATGAATAGGCTTAATCTTAAAAAAATTATAGAAAACTAAACATCAGGTGGACTCATATTTTCATATGCTTAATCTTAAAAAAATCAAAGAAAACTAAACAAATATTAAGCTTTTTGGTGTAGCCAATCACTTAGTTGGAGATGAAAATTGGATAATCCAAACAAAGAAAATGAAGGAGCAAGTGTATTTGAAGTTTAGATCACTTGAAAATTAGTGAGAATGTGTTCAATTGAGTGAATATATAATTTTTAAGGATAGTTTACGAAGAGTAATTACTCCTATTAATTGCACAATCACCAGACACCGCCAACTAAGAAAAAAGTAAAACTATGCGATTAGGACCCAGACACTACTTAGTTGGTCTTAATCGCCTACAGGTCAAACGAATCACCTGTCATAACAGGCGTCTGGTGCCAGCTGGCTACGTTTAGGCACCAAACGCTATAGTAACAGGCTTTTGGCCTGTCTCCCAATGACACAGGCTCAACGCTTGTGTGTTAGGCGTTTGGGGCCCAAACGCGGCCAGCTGGCCCCAAACTCCAGTAATGAATGGCATTTGGGACCTCCTAATGACGTTTGGTCCATATCCATCGACATGGGCCAAACGCCTTTATGTCAAGGATTTGGTCTCAATACTCCCTATTATGATTAAAAAAACCTAGATGGAAAAATTAAAAGAAATTTAGAAGTTTAAAATGTTTGGATAGATTGACGGTTTGTAAGCGCGAGACGAGCCATAACGTAATGGGCGAATCTACTTTCCATATAATCCAATTGGATAGGTTAACGGTTTGTATATGTTATCCTTATACACAAAATGTTTAGGATCAAATTTTAAAATCAATGATACAATAAAAAAAACTTAGAGTCTAGTTCCAACTTTTAACCAACTCACAATATTAATTGCATATTTATATCCATAATATCTCTAACGTCTGTTATGGACTTTGACAAATTTAGAATCTAAAAAAACTTAGAATCCAATCCAAACAAACTTAGAATCTACAAAAACGTAATATCCAAACAAACTTGGAATCCAGCAAATTTATATCCACAACAAGTTCATATCAATTTTGACAAAAAATCATAGTGCAACTTTTCTCTTTTTCGACAAAGCATCATGTGAATGCTTTGTACGTCCTTCATGTTCTCGTTCTGATTCAGTATCCTCATTGGTATCGTCATCAGGGTCATCTTCATCATCATAAACTGAATCTTCACCATTGTCATCATCTTCATCAACTTCATCATCATTACTCTCATACATGCTTGCTTGAGTTTCATACATGTGCAGGCGTCTTTGCAACTTCGCCTACAAGTGTACATATTCAATATATTTTGATTTCAAACTAAAAAATAAAAAGGGAAAGAAAATAAGTTTACAATATGATATTAAATGAGTAAATAATAAATATTAACATCATAACTCACATAATCAACTTTAACAGATGGCAGACCCCAGACTGGAACATCATTTGAAATATCAACCGACTCACTACCATTATCTGGGAGTGGTAATTGAATCTGCCAAATGGTAGTGGGATGTCAGCCACTCTTATATCATCAACGGTCGCTCTAGCTGACCCTGATGCTCTTGGTATTGCTGTGGCTATTAAGGTTATTGGTGCTGGTGCCTATACATAGTAGATTACAAAATTATATTATATAACAATATGAGTAATCTCTTATATTTAAAAACTACTTAGAGATATTTAGTACCTAGGAAGATGAAGATGCCCCATCATAGTTGTAAGACAACCACTTTTTTCTGGAATTCATCATAAATATCTTCGATATCACCATCTACATCAACGATAAAGTGTCGCTATGAAACCTCTAAGACCACCAGACAGATCCTCTTTGGTGAATGGTTGATCACATAACATTGAATTTAGGGGTTTGTATGAGATGTACGGTGCATCGGTTCTCATACTCTACCATGAGATGTGCTCACCCAAGTACCATAAGTATCTTCGATATCGCCATCTACATCAACGATAAAGTGTCGCTATGAAACCTCCAAGACCACTAGACAGATCCTCTTTGGTGAATGGTTGATCACATAACATTGAATTTAGTGGTTTGTATGAGATATACAGTGCATCGGTTCCTATACTCTACCATGAGATGTGCTCACCCAAGTACCATGCTCTTCCAGCAGGTCCTTGCAGTAAGATTCCCATGGTGATAGGAGGTATGTTATCGATGCAATAGTCTGGAAAGCTTGTACGTTGTCCCCAAGGGTTCCAATTGATCTACAAGTTAAAAAACAAATACTTTGTCAATAAAACATTATTCATACTTAGGGGGGAGACAAGGTATGAATTGATATAATAAAACACATACCTCATTGGGCCTCACATATCAAAATATAACACGGAATTCTTTTAGGGGGTGACCAACATCCCTTATTCCTGACTCAATGTCTATCTAACGTGCTACTCTCATAATGTGTCAGGACCACCTAATGGTCTACTCAGTGTCAAACACGGGAAGTACTCACAAGCCCATACCTCCCATGCTCTCCAAAAACCCCCTGTCCCTACACTTTTTCCATGTCATAAAGCATTCATATTGCAACCCAATATGGACAACGCCAAACCACCCTAATTATACTCCCGTATCTCATCTATTTTCTGTAGGCTGGGGAGAAAGTACAAATAAACGTTATTGCTCTTGTCACAAAATGTCCTCCTGCTTAGGAGTAGTACACTCGTACCTAACATATTTATCAAATATCCATTGATAACTAACTTCTTTCTCTCCAACGTCTGACAACGGTTTGCCAACTAGCTTTTGCAAAGCCTTCTTGTTCTTGTAGAGTTCCAAATCATAGTCTAGTTGTTGACCGTCGACTTTTATGCCAATTATCGCAGCAAAGTCCAATAAGGTCATTGTCATTTCACCCACTTCATCTGTATGAAAGGTGTCGGTTGTATCCCACCATTTCTCGGCCAGGATATTCAATAGGATGCAATCCATCTGCCCTTTCTCAATATACTTTTAAAATAACTAAACCTGGAAGTATCGACATTCATTCTCACATTTTCAGGAAGTCTATTATGCCATCGAGTTACTAGTGTAGTGTTCTCAAATCCATGAATACCAAGATCATATAACTCAGCCTAAGAAACCAAAATGTAAGTTTGGCTCAGAGAAAAATGTACTATAATCCCTATTGTAACATTTCGTCGAAGACCTTACGGGCAATAAACATACACTATAATTTTTCATCCAAAACATATATCGCTTCCAATAATCATACATTTCTAGAAGCATCACATAAAAACACTCAGCTTTCAAAATGATTCAAGTATCTATTTGGTGTTTTAACCATACAACACATATCAGCCAAATTTTTGTTAAAGAAACTTACATTTTATCCTTTGGTTGGGATTTAGCATTTTATCGAATATGTTACAAGCATTCAAATAAATATAGTATAAACTTCAATATGGCATTTTATCAAACACATTACGAATAATGAAAAAAATACACCATCTAATTCATTATGACATTTTGCCGAATACTTTACGGGCACTCATGAAAATACTTTAATTTTAGATCCAAGACATATATTTCTATCAACAACCATACATTTCTATAATTATCACATAAAAGACACCCAATTTGCAGAACGAATCAAGTATATATTAGGTGTTTTAACAATATAACACATAAAATTCAAAATCTTGAAAGAAAAACTTACATCTTGTTTGCTTAGATGAGATATAAGCTCCGTTGGAGCAATATGAAGAATAAGGCTACTAAGATTTTGATTCTTTGGATGAAATCGTTTCACC
This sequence comes from Datisca glomerata, assembly GCA_003255025.1. Lineage (NCBI taxonomy): Eukaryota > Viridiplantae > Streptophyta > Magnoliopsida > Cucurbitales > Datiscaceae > Datisca > Datisca glomerata. Next base: position 6,015,079 of record QANY01002976.1, on the reverse strand, counting down.
CCTTAACCGGTGGTATCGTATGGCCCTTTCAAAATGCTCTAGCTCGAACTTGGTTACGTCATCACACTCAATGTTCCAGTTATAACTTTATGCTTTCCTCTAGCCATTGTTGGTGAAAAAATACAATATTAGAAGGATATGGGGTTTGCGGTCATGATTTGAAGGGATTTGACTTGGGCTTGGTGCGAGTTTTATCTCGTGTGTTGCAAGGGATGTGTTCAATAAGAGATTGAGGGCTCGATTCGTGTGTTGCAACAGATCTAGATCAGTTTTGATGAATTTCAGGCTATGAAGATAGATGAAGATGGAGATGAAGAAGAAGGAGAATAGGGTTTGAGTGAAGAGAAATGAAGTGTTGAGAAAGAGGGGGAAGGGTAGGTATCGATTTTTTAAGCATAAAGGGGAAGGGGTTTTTTTATGATATGGTTAACTTTTATAAGAAATAAGGTTAGATTTGAATATTAAATTTATAAGGATTAATTAATTAAAATGTAAAGGGTTATTTTCCAAATATTATGGGGTTATTATTATAAAATAAAAGGTTAACTTTCAAATTTCAATATTTAATTTCAACTTTTTAGTGGATATGCTTTATTTAACAGTAGAATCTGACCTTAATGGATATATGTGTTCGTCAAACTAATGAATAGGATTTACCGACCATCATAACATCACGACATATAATTATTGAAAACTCATCTCGCTCGATATTTATCACAAAAGCACAACAACATTATCAATAACAACTTTTATCGAGTTTATGAATAAGTGTTCAATTGTTTCAGAAATCCTTAATTAATCTAATCTAACTTCATATAATAAGTGAGTATCATGAATGTTTGCATTGAAATAACGGGTTTTTTCTATTTTTATTAATGATTTTCTCGGTGTATGGTAAATAATTACAAAAATATTAATTTTAAGAAAAATTGTGAAGAATGGAGATTAGAGCCATATAAATGGAGATTAGGCCAAAAAAAAGTGGTGATTGGTAGGGAGAATGGCGATAGCCTATTTATACATGGCGTTTGGGGACTGAAACAGGCGATTGGAGGGTTAAAACAAGCGCTTGTCTTTGACGATGTGATTCACCTATTACGTATGGCAATTTAGATCTTCAACAACTCCTCAGGTGGCTACTTCACTGTCATCAGGTAGGAGGTTGGCCTCCTTCTCTCCCTTCCTCCCAAAAATTACCATGCGAACAAATGGGAGAGTTCAACGAATGAATGAGTGGAGTTCGACTTTAACTGCCATATCCATTTTTAGGCAGGTCCGCTGAGTGTCAAGCGGAATAGTTTGCACATCAAAGGTTCTAGGATGTGGTGCAGGTCCATGCAGACCTTGAAAATTTCCAAGTGTGCGAACGGGTCCTTGATCCCGTCTTAATGGCTAGTGGTGGCATCTTGAACTTTGTAGGAAGCTTGGCTCGCTGGATTTCAACTGAAACGGGGGATTCAGTTTGCCCCAGAAGGGTCTCGACTAGTGATGTCAAATTGCCAAGGGATTTGGACACCCCACGGGTACCCGACCCTCATGGATAGGGTATGTGAGGGTTTTAAAATGTGTTTGGGTAGGGTAAGGGTATATGAAAAATACCCATTAGGGTAAAGGTAGGGCACGAGTTTCGATTTATTCATCCCCATTTATCCATTTACCCGATATATATATCTCTATGTGTGTGTATGAGATATTACATGGTTATTAAATTTATAAACCAATTAAAATATGATGATCATGAACAAGTTTAGATTTAATTTTGTTAATTTTAATTTTTGTAATTTATGACATTATTGTAATATTTTGATATGAAGTATGAACATATGAAAATAGTTATATACCATTTTTAATTTTACTGTCAATTATAGATTATGGGTAGAAAAACCTCACTAGACACTCATACCTAAATGGGTATTCCCCCATGAATTTTTTGTGGGTATAGATAGAGGTGGGTATGGGGATAGAAAATATGAACGGGTATGAGGATGGTTATGATACTATCCATACCATAACCTACCCGTTGACATCCCTAGTCTTGACGGAGGCCCCAATAGTTTTCCCTGGCTCCCTTCTTAGCTCCTTTACCTGTAGTGGGAGCCTATGTAGCACGATTCATGGTTTCGAGCTTTCACTGGCTTGGTTTGTCACCTCTGTGTCCCTGACAGTTTTAGTAGAACGATCTTCCCCTCCTTTAGTTCATTCTTCCACATCGGGGGCCACCTTGCATTTCCCAAGTGGTCATCCTCCTTGGCTCCCCTATCATAGGACGACCTGACCGACGATTCCTTTTGCTTCTAGGGGGTAGTGTCTATGGGTAACTGGGAAGGGCCTTGCTAGAAGGAGCCTGCAACAACATTGGTGAGGGTCACTATTTCTCTTGTCATTTTCCTGACCGCCTTGGAGAGAGAACTCATCAATTCTTTATCTTTCCGCAGCGCGACCAAAGCGGTGATGAGAAGTTTTTTCTCTCGACAAAGAGGAGGGTGAGTATCCTTTTCTACTTCCAACTCGTTCTGAATTTTGCGGAAGATGCTAGGCTCATTATGACTTCGTTGAGTGAGCTACTTCATGTGTTTGGAAGGGGAAGGAATGCATTGTTTTAAATCCCTACAGACGACGCCAACTGTTGTTACCAAAAATCTCTGCCATGAGGTGGCATGCTATCTCTCTTCACGCATGGTTCTTCTCTGCCTGAAATCTGTAAAAACCAAAGGAATAACTCTAGAGACGAAGAGAACCGGGGGTGGTTTCCTCGTCAAAGAGCCTCCGATGCCTAAGTAAATATTTTGGAGAAAATTTGGTAGACTTTCTCTTAGGAGAAAGTTGCGTACCTTACACTATCTATAGAGGGGGTATTTATACATGGCCTTGGGAGAGTGATGTGTGTCAAATAAGCTTCGAGCGAGGTGACAACCATTGTTGAAATAACGAGCTGGGGTGGGATTAAATGCCTTTGTCCCCCGAGCTGGCGTGGATTAAATGTTGATTTTCCTTTAGTACTTCTGGACGTGGTGGATGCGACTGTTTAGTGGCTGAATCGACACTTCATCGTCGCGGTTTTAAGTTGACTGGTGCCTATTGCAAATGGAAAAACACCACATGGATTGCTACTTTCAGCAAATTATGATGATGCCTATCACAGGGATGGCTGAGCTCCTGTATTAAACCTTCCCTTGAGGCCTCCTAGTTCACATTGGTCGATGATCCCCGAGCTCCTTTGGAGGCCGACCTGGCCAGTTCGGTTCCTTCCCTTTTGGGAGCTCAACTCTCCAATTTCTCTTCTTAGAATTTAAGTAGAAACATCTGTCAAGGCACGCCACGTGGTGCCGTGCCATTACTAGTCCGAGAATGCCCATAACATGTCTTATTCACAGTTTTTCTCCTAGAAGGCTTGTACCATCCATCTCCCATCTTTTATTTGCAGAGCTAGAATTTAATTCTGTTTTTCGAAGCCAGAATTCACCCATATCCGATAAATTATGAAAACTTATCAAAGGGCTTATGGACAATTAGTTAATTTCAAGAAAAGCTCTCGTTGTTTCTCCCCTAATACTCATAAGGTATTATAAATTCAATTGGCCAACATCTTAGGTATATTGAGCTGTGGTGGCGATGTAGCGGAAGTCTCGAAAAAAACCTAACAATATCAAACATTATTGAATCGTGCACAATTACCAGTAATTCGAGCTTTTAAAACCTATTGAATTCGAAGATTACCATGATTTAGACATCAATTTTGATAAATCACGAATATAGAAAATTAGAATTATAGAGAGAAAACATCTCAAAAATATATCATAATCTCCGGCATAAAATCTAAAAAAAAGTATTTAAACTCTCTCTGAAAACCCTATACATAAAAGAAAGGTAAAATTATGAAAATGTCCAAACTTGTGAAAATAGCTTTTGGCCTCCGAAAGTGCTTAAAATGACCTTTTCTGGGCCTGAAACTGGGCCATAAAAAGTAAACCCAACTATACATGTAGATCTCCGAAAGAGCTTCGATTTGATATCTTAGAAGCCCCGTGAGTTAACTCGAATCAAAAAGTTATGGCCTCTGGAAGGTGGACTGAGCATGCGACGATCTATTCGCTCCAAAAACTCCAACGCTACATCGTCCGCATCATTCTCCCCAGGGAAGAGAAAATTCAACCTCAAATTTGCAGTCGTATCATCATTAGAAGAATCACCATGGAATGGAATCAGATGTTTAACATTGAACACATCAGCAGTATGAATGTGGCTAGGTTGCTTCAACCGGTAGGGGTTTGGATTGATCTTCTCAATAATCTCGATAGGTCCAAACTCTTATGCCTTGCCGTGGACCTTTGACTTACTCAGTAACACCATCAAATCGAGTGATCCCTTCGATTGGTTCGAATAAACCACCTGAAAAGGACTGAAAATGGTATTGTGATTGACTGCATGGTTATGAGAAAACTCTGTTTGACATAGTTATGGTCCCAACTCCCAACTCTTCACATGTTTGCCAACCAAACAACACAACAGATTGCCCAAAGACCTGTTTACCACCTCAGTTTGTCCATCCATTTGAGGATGATAAACACTACCAAAATTGAGTTGTGTATTAACCATCTTCCACAAGCTGTGCAAAAGATGACTAAGAAATCTCTATTAGAAACAATAAAAGCAACCAGCCCATGTAGTCGATATATCTCACGAAAAAATAATAGTACCACATGAACAACATCAGTAGTTTTCTTGCAAGGGATAAAATGAACCGTCTTAGAGAAACGATCCACGACAACATAGATTGAATCATTACCTCTCTGCGTGCGAAGGAGCCCCAGCACAAAATCCATACTAATATCCACCCAAGGCTGAGAAGGAACTGGCAAGGGCATATATAATCTTACATTAGTGGCAGAACCATACCCTTGGATACTTGGCAAATTCTGCACCGTTGCACATATTTCTCTACCTCATTGCACATATTTGGCCGAAAATACGATGATTGCACCAGTTGTAGGGTTCTATCTATGCCGATGTGACCCTAATCATGAAGTTCCCTGATAATCTGCAATCGCAAGCTACAATCTGGGATACAAAGTTGATTCCCCTAAAACAGAAATCCATCGTGTAACAAGAAATCTATTTTCTTTCTAGTTTGTATGTCTTGGAAAACCACAGAGAAATAAGGATCAGTAACAATAAAATCACAAAAAGACTCAAAACATATACCTCAACTCGCATGGTAACCAGCAAACTACTCATGCCACTCAATGCGTCTACAACTCGGTTGGTTATCCTGACCTTGTGTTTGACCATGAAAGTGAATTTCTCGAGATAAACAACCCACCTCGCATGTCTAGGAGACAATTTATCTTGTCTCTGAAAATGCCTCAAAGAGTCATGATCAGTATACAATATGAATTCCCTGTGAAATATGTAATGACACCAATGCTTGACATCATGTATTAGTGCATAAAACTCAACGCCATAAATATTGTATCTGATTTTCGTGTCGGATAACTTCTCGCTAAAATAGGCCACTAGTCTGCTACTGTGACTCAAAAATGCCCCAATACCAACCTTAGAAGTGTCGATGTGTAACTCAAATGGCTCTGCAAAATCTGGCAACACTAAAATCAGTGCAGTGATTAGGCATTCCTTAATCGATAGAAAAGCTGAATTTGTCTCATCGGTCCATGAAAACTTACCCCCTTTCATACAATCAGTAATCGACGCCATAATACTACTGAAGTATGGGATAAAACACCTATAAAAAGACACAAGACCATGAAAACTCCTAACTCAGTAATCACTTTTGGCCTAGGCCATTGTCTCACTGCCTCAACTTTAGCCTCATCTACCTACAATCCACCTCGAGACACCATATACCCCAAAAATAGCACCTTTGGAGTCATAAACACGCACCTCTTCTTTGTTGCATAAAATTGTTCCCTGCAGAGTACAACTAAAACCTCTCTCACATGCTGAAAATGTTCCTTTGATTTAGTGCTATAAATCAAAATATCAACAAAATATACAACCACAAATCTGCCAATAAAAGCTCTCAATAGTTGATTCATCACACGCTTAAAAGAACTAGGGGCGTTACACAACCCAAATGGCATCACAAACCACTCATACAACCCCTCATGAGTCTTAAAAGCTATTTTCCACTCATCCCCAGGCCTAACCTGAATCTGGTAGTAGCCACTCTTTAAATCAAGCTTAGTAAACACAGTAGCTCCACTAATCCGATCTAATAAATCATCCAAGCGTGGAATAGGAAACTGATACCTTATAGTAATTTTGTCGATAGACCTGCTATCCACACACATCTGCCAAGAGCCATCCTTCCCTGGTGTCAATAAGGATGGCACAGCAGATGGACTCATACTCTCTCGAGTATGTCCCTAGGCCAACAATTTCTCGACCTGTTTGCGCAGCGCCTCATGCTTGCTGGGACTCATCCTATAATGAAGTGTGTTCAGTAAAGCTTCTCCGGGGACCAGATCTATATGGTGTTGTATACCACGTTGAGGTTGCAGTCCATCTGGTAGTTCATCAAGAAATAAATTGAAAAATTTTGCTAATAAGGGAACTACCGCATCTGGAACTGCTACAGTCTTTGATGCCTCCTTCCCAATCAACACGAATACTCTCTTTGAATCCTAGAAATCCTCATCAAATTGAGCCAAAGACAATAAATTCGTATGAGTCCCTTCAGCTAAGAGATTTATCTACTTGTTTATTAGGCACCAACATAACTTTAGTCCCACAAAACAGAAAAACTGTATGTGTTAGCTCGTCTGGCATGGATCGTCGCGCAATCATGCTCCCAAGGTTGACCCAAGAACAAATGACAAGCATCCATGGCCACCACATTACACCAAATATCATCTCTATAGTTCCAACAGAAAATGAAACAAGGGCACGTTTAGAAACTATTACCTCACCACCTTTCTTAAGCAAGACTAGTTTGAAAGGTTTGAGATGTTTCTCCATCTTAATAGTCAGCTTCTGCCCTACCCCTTCTGAAATGATATTTTCACATTTGCCATGGTCAGTCACGGAACAACATTCCTTGCTCATGGTACAAGTGGTCTAGATTACTTCTCAGCCAATCATCTTCAACTACTACTTTACTCATCAAATATGATCTCTTGACAACCAAAGCAATCTCCACATCTCCTGTAACAACCTCGTCATCATCACCATGCTGCTCATCGTCAAAAGTTGGATGTTCAGCAAGTTCAACGTCCTCATGGCCACCTTCATCAGTTTAGCAAAGAACACCATCTTACCATCCCTTTTACAATCAAACTGTCTATGCCCTGGTTCACCACAAGCAAAACACTTCATGGTACTACTGCTCGCACATTTGTTAAACTGACTTCTCATGACCTTACCACCCATGCCTCATGTATTAGTGTTATTGGTGTCGCTCAATCCACTCCCACCACTAACACGGCGTGACTGTTTCTCCACCATCAAGGCTTTCTGGTGTGCTTCTGACACAAACACAAGATCGAACATATTAAAGGTATCATGAATCTGAAGTCTTAATCCTCCAATGTATCTATCCACCAATTGTTTCTCCATTTCTTGGATCTCATTTCTGGCCATCAACTGGTAAAATTCTGTAGTATAATCATCCACCAATCTCGAATCCTGTTTCAAATTCTACAACATTTGATACAAATTCAGCTGATAATTATAGGGCAAAAATGCAGCTCGTAGATGTTTCTTCATCTTTTCCCAAGAAGATTTTTTTTTCTTACCCAACCTGGTCTGAGATAGCTTTAATTGCTGCCACCATGTCGTAGCCCAACAGTGCAACCTAATCACCACCAAAGGTACTCGTTTGTTGTCTAGCACTCCTATGAACTCTAAATTCTCCTCAACAGTCGCCAACCAGACAAGGAACTCCTCAGCCTGAAGACTGCCATGAAATTTTGGTATTTCAGTCTACATACCGGCCTCCCACCACCTATTATCCTCATCCACTAGGACTCTCTGCCACCTACGATGGACCTTTAGAATGTCCTCATAGTATTCTCCTTCATCTTCCCCTTCTGATTGATCTACCCAATCGCCATGCCTGATCAGATTTCACGGTTTAGGCATATTCCTTCTATTCTAATTCCCCATCATATTAACCATTCGTTCAGTTACTTGTTCCAACATCACTCCACACTTTGGTCCACAATCTGCCCGATTCGATGTTGTAGTTGGTCTCCATCATCGTGCTCATAAACCTCCTCAACTCGTTGTTGACCCTGCTGGTTTTGTCGTGGTGCCATGAAAAATACGGATTAGTTTTAGCTTTGAATCCAACTGATGTAGCGGAAGCCTTGAAGAAAATCTAACAATTTTAAATCGCACACAAATTACCAGTAATTCGATCTTCTAAAACCTGTTGAATTCTGAGATTACTAGGATTTAGGCATCAATTTCGAAAAATAATGAAATACCAAAAATTAGAATTATAGAGAGAAAATGTAACGCCCTGCTCCCCGAGGTTTAAACATACGTGTAATTTCACAATTTTAAAATCATCGAAACAAACCCTAATTTTGAGAAAATTCCCAAATTGAAAATTCGTAATTTACCATGATGGGAAAAACCCTGACCTTAAATAGTTGAAGCATTAAACTTATCCATGATCGTAATCTTAATCATAAAATAGCGGAAGCGATAAAGTGACTTAAATGCATAATTAATAAAACCTCAAAAAATTAAATTATATTCTAAAATAAAGTCAAAACTTGAAATCCATAATTCATGAAACGTTCACTCATCATAGTCGTAGAAAATCATATCATAAAATAAACTACTTGAATAACCAAGTTTAACAGAAAATGTTTTCCTAAGTTTTTAATCAAATCATAAACTGAATCTCATTTGATTTAACTGGTTATGGCAGTCTCTCACTCATGCTACTCGCCATCACCACCTGCATCATAATTAACTGTGGGGGACTGAGTATTTTAAAATACTCAGTAAGCAAACTCACATAATAACATGCATCCACATGTCATAAATGCAATCATAACATAACTGAACTTGACATATAACATAAATGAAATAAAGTAACGTACTTGATCATGACATAACATAACTGAACTTGACATATAACATAAATGAAATAAAGTAACGTATTTGATCATGACATAACATAACTGAACTTGACATATAACATAAATGAAATAAAGTAACATACTTGATCACGACATGGCTTAACATAGCACGGAAATAACACGTGTCTCAAACAGAATCATTTAACAATCTTAATCATATTTTGGCTTGTCATATCCTTTACTTAACAACCTAATCAGAACTGATCACACGTTAACTGAAATACATCATGACGAATTAGGCGACGAAACATATGGCACACATCGGGCGATGAAACAGATGACACTCATTGGGCGACAGAACATATGGCATTCATAGGTTACAAAAAATGTGAACATATGGCACCTCATGAGTGACGGAAAACATTTACAGATGACACCCAATGAATGACCAAAACATGAACAGATGACACTCTATGTGTGATGAAAGCATGAACAGATGACACCCATTCGTTTAACAGAACAAAACGTGAACAGTCATGATTCCTTGTTAACTAAAGATCATGCTTAAGTTCATATTTTGCTTAATTACCACTTGAATAAATTAACCTCATAACTTGCATAATCCAACGTATGACAATAATTAATCATATAATACATACTGATACATATAACACAATCAAACATGATAACATACTAACGTAAAATCAGTCATACTCAAACATTTATCTCATGATAATCACATTAATAACTGAACATAAATCAATTACCAAACTGTTAACCAAATATAATAATTATCGAAAAATGGTTAAACAGATAACATATACATGATACAATTATAACATCAGAGTCACATCATTATATAAGTCAATTTACCTAGACATATTTATGGAAGTAACATTCTTATAGACAATTAGAGCTGATGTGAATAACACATGTAAATTCACTTACACAAGCATATATATATTTATCACACATGAGTCACATTACGATATAACTTTTACTTACACAAAGCATATAAATTTATAACAACGGGAGTCACGCCATTATATAAGCTCACTTACCTGAAGCGGAAGAATGAATTGAACAATTAATGACCTAAAATCCCAAAAAAATATAATCACTAAATTGTTTTGAAATAAAATAATATAAACACATTTTTAATATCATAAAATAGAAAATACAGATTTAATTAAAACAGTGCAGAACGGTCAGAACGAGGTTAGAAAATAATATATCGGGTCCAGAGTCAAAAGATAAAGCTTCGGGTCAAATGGTTCAGACCGGGCTGGTTCGGACCAGTCCAGTTCGATTTTATTTGATGGACCGGTTCAGACCGATCCGAGTAGGCTGAACCGGTTCGGTTCGTGATGAACCGGTTCAGGGCCGAGCAATTGGTTGCAAAACCAGTTGCAGAACAGAAAACACGAGAAACAGGGAGAGGAAGAGAGAGAGAGAAAACGAGAAGGAGATAGAACAAATAGGGGAAGAGAAACAGTGAGGGAAACTGAGAGGGGAAGATAGAGAGGGATGAAGAGAGAAGTAGAGAAAGACAGTGATAAAGAAAGTAAAAACAGAGGGCGAGAGAAAGGAAACAGAGGGAATGGGAAATGGGGCCTCGGTGATAACCCACCGGTGATGATAGAAGCAAAAGGGGGGGAGAGAGAGAGAAGAAGAAGAAGAAGAAGAAGAAGAAGAAGGATGCAGAGAGAGTTAGAGAGAGAGAAAATGAGAGAGAGATAGAGAATGGGAAGAGAAAAATAGAGAGGGGAAGAAACAGAGAGAGGAAGACGAAGCAAGGACGAGAGAGAGAGAGAGAAACAAAGAGAGAAAGAGAGACAAAAACAAAGAGAGAAAGAGATTAAAGAAAGAAAAGAAGATTACCCAAATTCAATTAGAGAGAGATCAACCGAAGGAGAATAGTTGCTGGCTGCAGGTGGCTGCGCGGGGGAGGAGAGACTGCAAGGGGGAGAAGAGGGCTGCGAGAGAAGAAATTGTTTTGGAATATATATAATAGGTTAAAGGTTGGTTTAGGGTGTATATGCATGTAGTGTGAGTGATATTCAATTGAAGGTTGAGATTGTTTGATCAATGATAAAATAGGGTTAGGGTAATACTAGGGCATACATAAGTATATGGTGTGAGTGAGCTAAAATTTTATAAAATAAATTAAAATTCTTTTAAAATTGAATAACTGAAATTTAAAATAAACCATATATAATTAAAATTATTTTACCAAAATTACAAATAATCACTTTTTAAAATCAAATTTTAAAATCATTTTATCTTTGAAATCAATTTTACAAAAATACCCATTTACGAAGAGTCAGGATATTACAGAAAATATCTCAAACAAATATCATAAGATGTCGCATAAAACCTAAAGAAAAAGTATTTAAACTGTTTTACAAAACCCTAAACATAAAAGAAAGAGAAAATTTACGAAAATGTCCAAAACTTGCGAAAACAGCTTCCGGGCCTCCCAAAAGTGCTTAAATGACATTTTTTGGGCCTAAAAATGGGGTGTATTAGGTAAACCTAGTTTTACACGTATATCTTTGAACAAGCTTCGATTTGATATCTTACTGACCCCGTAAGTCAACCAAAGTAAAATGTTATGGTCTCCGAAAGGTGGACTGTGCGTGCGACGATCTATTCCATTTAAAAACTCTAACACTACACCATCCACATCAGGTGGGGTTTAACTTTTGAGGCATTTTAGCGATGTTTGAGGGCTCAAAGGGAAATTGTTTGACGATCTAAGAAGGACATTGGATAAAAAAATCAATAGGTGATATGAAAAACTGCTCTCACCCGCTAAGTAAAGATGCTTTGCTAAAAGCGGTGGCGCTTGCCTTTCCAGCTTACACGATGAGGTGGTTTAAGTTTCCAATATCTCTCCTCCAAGAATTACAAAATGACATGGCGTGATATTGGTGGGGTTCAACAGATTCACACAAGAAAATACATTGGGCTTTATGGGATGATCTCACTAAGTCGAAGGCGGATGGTGGACTCAATTTCAGAGATCGGGTGTGTTTTAATAAAGCCTTGATAACTAAGAACTGCTAGAAACTAATGAATCAACCTTCCTCCCTTCTTCCTTAAGTTTATCATCATAAGTATTTTTATCAAACACATTTTCTCTGAGCCAAATCTCCAACACGAGCACCAGGAGGTTGGCGGAGTCTCATTTGGGGAAGACTTCTTGAAAAGGGTGCTTTATGAAAAGTTGGGGATAGGTAATCCATTAAACTGTGGCAAGATCCTTAGATTCCAAAGGAGCATGGATTTTTTGTAAGCTCTCCACCAACAAATCTGGACCATCTAGTGAGAGACCTATTCCTACCTTCTGGCAGGGCAAGGGATAAGGAAAAGATCAAATCTACATCCTTAATATCCCCTTTCCCCTACACTAGTGCATGACTCATTATGGTGGGCGTATCACATGAATGGTATTTATACTGGGGGGTCAGGCTATCACTTAGCCAAACACTTGCAGGATGTGGGTCAGGTTGGTTCTTCAGCCATCCAGCATCAGGGAAGCGTGGTGGTCGACAGAAAAGTATGGTCCTATATATGAAAATTGGGCACGGCCCCGAAAATGAAGCTCTTCTTATGGCATTGCCTTACATGATACTTACCTACTCGTGACGTGCTTATTCGACGAAGATCTCGGCGGAATGCCCTTTGTGCAATAATTCGAATGACTCAATCATTCACTTGTTCTTTCATTTCACCTTTGTTAGAACGTTTTGGTTTGGCTTAGATCTTCAGCTTGTTGCATCCAACTTTAGAGGTAATGTATTCCCTATTATATGGAAGATTTTGTTATCTTCATCCTTTCACCTCTTAAATCGCCCAGACTTTGTCGTAGTAATCGTGTATGGTTTATGTAGCACGTGGACATGCAAAAATAACTGTGTTTTCACAGGCTCAAACCTGGAATCGACGAAAACTCTACGGTTATGGAAAGAGTAGATAAATGAATTTCTGGCTGCCAAAAGAGCTAGCATAAATTATTCATACTTATAAAACTCCTCGTTCTTGGTGATTGGGATCTCTCATATAGAATTGTGTTCGTCGGAACAACTCTCCATATTAAAAGGCTTTAGCATCTCTTTATTCTGCACCAACTGTTATTATTTTAGCTTAGTCAGCTGGATTGTAATATTTTGACAGCGATTTTGTAATAGTTGTATTTGTTTAATGAAAGAAAAATGTAAAAAAAAAACTCTTCATTCTAAAGAAAATACTTTTTCCCAACCTTTTCTAAAACTTTACTCTCTCACTCTCCCAACAACCTTTTTGGTCAAAGTACTAATTGCCATTTATTTTCAATTGTTTTAGTACAAATATTTCTTTCACTCTTTACTAACAACTATGGGTGGTGTTAAAAACCAACCAGACTGTTAAATCCGAACTAAACTTTAGTTATAAATAGTCGTTTCAGTTTGGGGTTAATAAAAAAATCAAATGTTCAATTCGGCCCAAAATTTCAGTCCATTTCGGACTGAACAGACCAGACCGCCCATATACCTCCTCATATATAGTGTTTTATTTTCAAGTCTACCTTTTATCCTCAAACTCGACCCCACCCAACTACCAGCCCTATCCTTCCCCTTCGTTCCTCTTCTTCCTCTCATCGCAGTTTCATCACTCGCCACTCGCCACTCGCCAGTCGCCGGTCATCTCCATCTCAGCGTAGCAGATTACCCGAAACTTTCGTTCCCCTTCCTCCTCTCATCGCAAATGGCCCTAAACGTTCGTTCCTCTTCCTCCTCTCATTGCAGATTGCCCTAAACATTCTGCTTCTTTCTTTGGACAGTCCACGGTGCCTCTACTCCATCTCACCCCAGATCTGTCACTTAAGACTATGTTGTTTTATTAAGACCAGATTTTTTTTAGAGTTTTTCTGCAGTTATTTGTTATTTTTACTGGCTTGAATCTTTGTTGAGTTTTGAGTGTTATTAGCTAGACATTTTATGTGCTGCCTTTTAACTCAAAATAGGTGAAGTAAGTTTCTGATATTGTTCAAAATATCTGATTACTAATTTGAGTTCATGCATCATTTCCGATTAGCTTGAAGTTTTCTGTCTGAATTAATACTAATTTCTGATTAGATCAGAATTTCTGATATTGTTCATTTGAGAAAATTTCTTTGCTAATGAAATCATTGGGTAATAGCTTGTTTTGATCCTTTAGACGTGTATATATTAATACTGTAAAAGCTAAGAAGAGCTCATTCATTCAGCATTGTTGTAATACAAGAGAAACAGATTTCTTCTTCACCGTCATCCTTTTATTTTAACTGTATAGAAAAATCAATTTTCCTTTTTCTTTTCCAACTGGACAGTATAACCCGAGCGAACCGTGAACCGGTTAAGTGATTTGATATGATCGGTTCGGTTTATATAGACTACAACGGTTGACTCGGTCCTCAATATGTGAATACCATGATTTTCGGTTTGTTATTTCTATTTTGTGCAAAAATATTTATTTTCACCCCTACAACTTAAAACTCTCTCGTTCCTTGACAAAAAAAACCCTTGTTCATTGACTTTCTTCATGCTTATTGACATTTTTTTGGCAAATTTATTTATTTTCACTATCTAGTACTAAAACCCCTCTCCCTCCTTTTTTTTCATTAATGAAAAACCATAGAAATTTATTGCTAAACAAAACAGTGAATGTCAAGGTGGTATAAAACAACTTACAACCAATCTTTTGTTTTTATCAACTAGGCTAACATAGAGTTGGGTAAGCAAGAAAAATCAGAAATAATGCAGCTATGATCTCTAATGTGTTTTGAAACAGTCACTACTTTTGCTTTCCTATGACCTAAGTCAAGGAAATAGAGGAATTATTTTCCAGGCTTCTTTAGATGTCAACATACCAAGTTTTAAGCCTCTAATAATAGTCTTTAAGTCTGATTCTATTTGGACTGATTTCCATTTCTTTTTTAACATCAAATCAAGACTATCTTTTATTGCCTTTGTCTTTCTTCCTAGCACTTCCAAGAAGTCCCCATTCTCATTCCTAGCAATTGACCCTATCACACCTAATTTCAAAACAAAATCAGAAGCCCCATCACAATTAATTTTATCCCAATTACTAGCTGGAGGAGTCCAGAAATTCATACCGCTAACATACCAGATGTTTTCAAATTTGCTTCAGTATAAACAATCCAAGCCTTTTCAGCTAAATGCCAAGTTTTTAACGGGTTCACTAATGTGCATTCAAGCACAAACATGCACCTATCCTTTCAAATTTGCCAACAAACATAACAAATGAAAGAAACAGAGCCATTACCTCTATCAAGATGTTTAATAAGTTCCAAAATTCTGGTTTGGACCCATTTCTTTAAAATTTTCTGTAGACAGAGTTTGCTCTCAATTGTAACTTAAAGTGATGCCATACCAAGTTAGACAATCTACAACTAACGATCTAAAAGATAGATTGGACAGGAAGTATCATTAGTTATATTTTTTTATGTTTTAGAATCAGTTTGGTTGAGATATATCCTAGAGATGCTTTCTACATGAATTGTTTAGTTTTTTAGGGATAGTAGCTTTCCAAATAATTTTCAAAAACAAAGGAGGAATGATATTAGTAGTAGAGGTATAATCAGAATTATTAGAGATTTTGTCTTCATGGATAGCGTGATAACAAGATTTAATTGAAAATAAATCATTTTTATTTAAAGACCAAAAATAGATTCTTTGTCAGCTACCGTAGGAAGATAAATAGATAGAATACCTTTCGCCATTTAAATAGGAAAATATTGATATATTTTATTTGAATCCCATACATTTCCGTTCACAGATATAATATCAGAAACATTAGATATATCTGGAATTCTAAAAATTTCTAGGTTTCTATATCTTGGAAGCCACCTATCTTCTCATATGTTAATGGACTCAACATCATCTATATTCCAAGCTATTATTTTCCTTAATTATCCCTTACCAAGCTATAGGTTTTTTCAAGCCCAAGAATTGCATTTAAGTGCTGGAGGCATTAATAAAATCAGAATCTTTAAAGTAGACACTTCTTAATACTCTAGCACAAAGGTTCTCTATTTTTCTGAAATATTCCAAGCTTGCTTAGCAAGTAGAGCTAGGTTGTAACCTTCTAGGTCTCTAACTCAAACCTCCAATATATGTTTTAAATTGTGCCTTTTTTGGTTAGCAACATGTCTGAGCGTAATTCTCTAATTATTCCAGGAGTTTCACGTAAGTACATCACGGATAAATTCATATTGTGCCTTTTAAGTTGAGCACCAGCTAATACATTTAATACCAGCTAACCCAGAGGAGGAGGAATACCTTTAATACCAAGAATAAGAAGAACAGTGAGGTTAATGATGGAGTTATGCATAGTACCTCTTTGTAATTTATTAGCATCGCGTATAGCAGTCCAAACAAAAGAAGATCGATCGATCGAGATTAAATCATCTTCAAATATGGATCTATTACGGGCATGCCAAATAGCAGAGACGCTTGCCACAATACCAGCCCCCAAATGTTAAAAAGTTTATCACTCATGGAGACGAAAACAGTCTTTCTAAAAAAGTTAATAAAATCAGAAGAAGTATCCAACTGTCTCTGAAATGTTATCAAAAGACTAGTCCAAATTGCAAAAAACATAAGTACAACGAAGAAAAATATGATCCACCGACTCAACATCTAGTTTACATAAAGTACAACGTGGAGCTAAAGTGATCCTTCTAGCCTGAAGGAGATCCACGATAAGTAACCTATTAAGAAGAGCCCGTCAAATCACTGTTGAATGAGAGAGAGAAATATATAAAGATCAAATATGAGCAACCTAGAAAGGCTTTTCCTAGATATTAGTAAAATGAAGATAAGCATGCTTCGTAGTTACGTTGCTCAAGGTAGATGGCTTCTAAACAAGAGTGTCTGAGATATCAACAACTATCACGGTAGTCGAAATAAGATGAGCCAAAGCTGAGAATTTATTGCAGAATTCATTAAGATGGCAAACACTATCAGAAGTTAGTAAATCATAAATAAGTTGAACATCAATCAATGAGCTACTCAACCAAGGAGATAGTGGATCTCTCTATCTTAGCCTTCTATGTGGCTCAAAAGCAACATAAAGGTATCCCTCGTTTCTTTTTCTTAATATGATAGAATGTCTCTTATGTAATAATTATTGTTTCTTGAGTATGTCTACTTTCTACAAGTGCTCCATGTGTTTTAGATATGAATGCACTAAAAATAGGTCTTATCTTATTTACCAAAAAATTTACTATTATTTTGTATGAAAAATTGCACAAAAATATAGGCCTAAATAGAGAAGGGATTTCAGGTCATTTTACTTTAGGAATAGGAATAATATTAATCTCATTTAGAGACCGAGGAAGATAGCCATTACTAAATAAATTTCTAACAACAGTACAAACATCTTGAGATATGATATTCTAATGAGATTGATAGAATAAACTAGATACACCATCAAGTCCTAGTGCTTTATCTACTCGAAGACTGAAAACAACACTTCTAATTTCCTCATCAATTAAATAACTCAACGTAGAAGGATTTAAGTCCACAAAGATTACTGGACGAATAAATTGAAGAAGCCAATCAACATCTGTGATTGTTTCTTTCTTAAAACAAGTAGTAAAGTGATATTTAATTACATCTAAAATTTGTTTCTCTTTTACTTGCTATTTTCCATATTTATCCTTTATTCATTTATTTTTATTGACTATTCTTCTTTTAGTAACAGCTTTGTGAAGATAGCTAGTGTTACTATCCCAAACTTTAACCATCACATTCAAGAACTTTGGCTCCAATAATATTTTTTTTTCAAATATCTTCCAATTTTTCATGATTAAGGCACGACAAGAAATTCCTTTTAAGCGATGAAACTTTTGGCGACGAACCAAATATTCGTCTCTAAAAGTCCATTTTAGTGACAAAATAAAATTTCATCACTAAACGCCTCCTATTGCGACAAAATGTTTCATTTATCGCCTAAAAGTTTCTCCGCTGTAAAAAGAGTTTGAGGCGGAAATATCTTTGAGGTTTTTATCGACGAATTAATAATTCACTGGTAAAGGTAAAGGCTTACCTTTCACTGATGAATTTTAAAATTCACCAGTGAAAATTTAATTTATCGAAGAGTTAAAAAATTCGCTCTCCAATGCCGGGAAAAATTTTCTCGGCATTGATGCTGGGATTAATCCTGGTTGTTGGATCTGACCAGGACAATCTCAGCCATTAGATGACTTTTATATTTTATTTTCTTTACAACCGGCTAAATCGGTCTCCATTTGCTTCTTCTACTTTTCCCTTTCTCCTTTCCTCTTTTCTTTCATTTGACTTCAAATCTAGGGCACACGAACAGAGCTAGCGATTTTCCTACCCCTCAAGCAGCTCCTCCACTGGTGACTCTACTATCAGCGATTCCTCCTTTTGTTCTTCCTTCATCGTCTCCGGTCGCATCTCCCACATCGAGAACTCTGGCTCTATAAAAAACTGGTTCACCAAGACAACCACCACCATCTGGTAATAAGATCAAAGGCTCTGCTCTTTGCCCTCATCTCTTTATGGGTCGAGCTCTCCTCTTTCTCTCTCTGTAAGTATCGTCCGCTCTCTCTCAGTCACTCTATATCTTGCTCTCTCAGACGTTTATTTTCCGTATAAGAAAAATTTACTCTTTATTTTGAGTTTTCATGTTCGAGAGTGAGAAACTAGGAGGCTTGTCAAAAAAAGCCTCTCTCCCTATTTTTTGAAGTCGGGTTCTCTCTATTTTTGAAAGACCTAGATGAAGTATGTTTCTCACTTCATGAAGGACTAAAAGCTAGGGCACGAGAAATGTACGCTCCTCTTCTTTCAATCACTCTAGCGTCATATTTTTCATTAATTTTAGTATGCAATATTCTCTAGACTAAGTTTATTTCTCCCTTCGTGAGCGATCAAAATTTAAGGCACGTGAACAATTAATTTCTTCAAGTTTGAGTTGATTCTGGCTGTTTCTCAATAGTATCAGAAGTTTGCCCACAAAGCTCAAAGCAGAAGCTCCCACATGAAGCTCACCTAGGAGAAATCTTAGAAATTTCTTCTTGTCACAGGTAAAATCTGAGGAAAAAAATCTAGCGATGTAAGTTATTTCTCAAAAAACTTTCTAATTCAAAATGCAAAATCTAAAGTTTTTATGTTTCGTGTAAATAAATGTTACCGTAGAATCAATTGTGTGGATGATGAATCTCTCTCAGATGAATATGGAGAATCGATTATGGTGAATCAATTCTGGTTTTATGTGGCTAGGGGGTTCGGTCGATGATTGCGGGGTTCTAAGTTTGTGACATTTTTACTTTCCGTTATTTGTTCAGGGTAAACGAAAAGAGCTTATGCTCAAAGAACAAACACTTTTTATTCTATTTTTCTCAACTCTCTCTCTCTTCTTTATTTTATTCTATTTTCTCTTCAAAGTAAATAAGCAAAGCTCATTTTTTCTTACTTTCCCTTGTAATTATCAACCATTTCTTTGCTTAAAAATTCCCCCTTGTTATTTTTTTTAATCTCAGATATTTTAATATTGTGAATGTCGTTACTTCATTTTTTAAATCTATCTTTGCAAAAATTTATCTCAAGCCTGGAATCAGTTTTAATGTTTTTAACCCTTTACTCCATAGTTGTGAGAAATCCCAATTTCACTAGATAAGTGAGGTTCAATACCATGCAAGCTATTGTGCTTGATGTGCTGTTGATTTTTCCTAATCTTTTGGAGAAGAAATTTAATCCAAGAGAAGGGTTTGGTTTGGATTTGTTGATGAGCTTGGATAGTACTGTGTTTTTTTTGTATATATTGGTATGTTTGATTTATGTATCTTCTTCTTGCTTGTTTGGTCAGGTTCCCAGACTGTCGATTGTTGTAAAAGTCGTTGATAGACAGCTTATTTGATAAGCTCTTAGATTTCCATTTAGTGCTTTCTTTTTAGCATATAGTAATTTCATTTCAATTAGGAAAGAGATTAAGCATTCTATCTTAGTTCACCTAAAGGAAAGAAGTTACACAATATAATCTTGTTATTTTTTTTATCAAAAGATATAATCTTGTATTAAGTGTATAATAATGTGAAATTTCTAATCAATATTTGACGTTGTTATTATATTTGGTTTATGATCTAATAGAATTTAGAAGTGTAGAGCCATTGCACTCTGGTGGTAGATGGTTTCAATTATGAACTAATGACTACAAATCATTCAATAACTTGGCTCTAAGAAAATCTATATGCGTAATGCACTGTTAAGCTAAATAGTCTCAACTTTGAAATTTGAAACAAATATTAGTGTTTTATGTGGGTTCAACTCAAAAGGGGATAAGGTAACCATAACATATGAATATTAACAACGATCTTGGTTTATCAAAACTATGGGTTAGTTTATTTGGTTGACTTGCTCTGAATTAGACATGAGAGTATAATCTATTGCAAACTTATGGTAAATTGGTAATGCTTATATGTAGTTTTCCTCTACGGTATTGATAAATGATAATGCTAAAAGTTGTGAGCTGCAGTTCATGCATGGTGTTATTTAATTTCTTTGAATGATCCAGGTAACTCTTTATTAGCATGGACAGTAACTCTTTATTAGCATCTTTATTGAGTGTAGAGAATCTTTGATTTTTTTAAGAATCTTACTTGTTTTGACGATGAAGTCCCTGAAGAGAGCTTGAAAAAATGGAACAACCTCTATGAAGAGTATAAATCAGAGATGAGCACACATTGCAACTTGATCCTGAGGGTAAAACGGTGCAGCTAAAGTAGTCATTAAAAAGTATCGAGATTTACATCATGTTATGCTACTTTATGCAGTAATATTTATGTAGTTATATATAGAAGTAGGTTTGAAGTGTGTTTTTATAGTATTTGGAAGGGATTTGTAAGAAAAAAAAATATTCATTTGTAATGGCACTAATGAATGAGATGCTTCTTTAAAAGAGAATCTGAATGAAAATTTTTAATGTGCTGACGAGTTTATTATTTCATAAAGATTTACATATGAGATTAATTAGTGAAATGACTAAGTGTATAAAAATGACAAAGTGTGTGAAAATGACCAAGTGTATGAAACTAGCTAAGTGAGAAAATGACCAAGTATATGAAAAACTAAGGTATGGAAATAACGGATTACATTAAAATGATTAAATGTATGAAAATGACTAAGATTTGAAAATGACTAAATGTGTGAAATAGTTATGTGAAAATTACTAATTACATGTGCCTAAGTTGTAAAAATGGCTAAATGTATGTGAAAATGCCCAAATGCATAAAAATATAGCTAAGTGTGTGAAAATAGCTAAGTATATCAAAACATGTACATGTAATGGCAAAGTGTGAGAAGATTATTAAATGAATGAAAATTGCTACGTGCATGTAGCTAAATTGTATAAATGGCTAAGTGTATGTGAAATTGCCTAAGTATATGAAAATATGGCTAAATGTATGTGAAAATGCCCAAGTATATGAAAATATGACATAGTGCATGAAAATAGCTAAGTGTATCAAAACAAGTACATGAAAATGGCAAAGTGTGAGAAATTTACTAAGTGAATGAAAATTGCTTAGTACATGTGACTAAGCTGTAAAAATGACTAAGTGTATGTGAAAACGCCTATGTATATGAAAATATGGCTAAGTGTTTAAAAAAGGTTAAGTTGTGAAAATGATCAAGTCACGGAAATGACTATTTGTGTATAAGTGACCAAGTGTGTAAAAATGACTAAGCGTGTGAAAAAACTAAATGCAAAACATAATTTTATGAGAATGAGAGAGTGATCTAGAATTTACAAGTACATGAAAGGCATAATTGTGTGAAATTAATATGTATGTCTAAGTGCATGAGAATACCTAAGTGTATCGAAATAAGTACATAAAATGGCAAAGTATGAGAAAATTACTAAGTGAATGAAAAATACTAGGTGCATGTGAAAAAAAATGACCAAGTGTATGAAAATAGCTAAAAGTATGAAAATGAGCAAGTGTGTGAAAATAGCTAAGAGTGTGAAAATGACTAAGTGTGTCAAAGCACTTGGCTAAGTGTAATGTATAGAAATACAAATTGCGTAAAAATGATTAAGTGTGTGAAAAAAGACTAAGTGTGATATTATTAAGTATATGGAAATAATTAAGTGAGTGAAAATGGCAAAGTACATTACAATGATTAAGTTTGTGAAAATTACTAAGTACATAAAAATGCCTAAATTTGTAAAATGACTAAGTACATAAAAATGACCAAGTACATAAAAATGACCAAGTACATGAAATGTAGTGTAAAAAATTGACAAAGTGTGTGAAATGGCTAAGTGTATAAAAATGACAAATCAATTTTACAAATTAAAAATTGAGAAAATTGTTAAGTTTATGAAAATGTGTGAAAATAACCAAGTGTGTGAATCTAGCTAAGTCCATGAAAATGATCAAGTGTGAAAATGACTAAGTGTATAAAATGTGAGAAAATAAGTAGTATATGAAACCGTTTAAGTGCTAGACCTTTTGAGCACTTAGTTACATACGTTTGGCCCATGTCAAATGGGGCCCTAAACGCCGTAGCCCAATTGCGATTCACCATACTTATTAGCGTTTTAGCCTGTGCCCAAGTGACATGGGAATAGGATTTTTTGAACGCTTAAACGCCACACTAAGGCCAAACGTCAGAATGAGGACCTAAACATCATCAATACATGGGGAGTTGCGATTCAAAACTGACGTTTGGGGACTGCTAGTCACGTTTGGGTCCCAAACGCCAGTCACACAGGCGTTTGGCCTGTGTCACTAGGACGTGAGGCTTGTTACTATGGCGTTTAGGGTCAAACGTGTTCAGCGAGCCCCAAGCGCTAGTCATGGCTGGCGAACTGCCTACCATGACTGATTTTTGGGGCCTGCTACTCATTTTTGGGCCCCAAACGCTAGACACACAGACGTTTGGTCCCAATACTCCTTATTATACTTAAAAAATTCTGGATGGATAAATAAAAATAAATTTAGAAGTTTAAAATATTTAAATAGATCGACGGTTTGTAAGCGCGAGATGAGCCATAACATAAGGGGTGATTCTACTCTTCGTAGAATCCAGTTGGATGGATTGACAGTTTGTAACAAAATATATTTATATGCTTATAAATTAAAACGTAAATAGTTTATTTTACAAACTTTATTAGGTTATAATTCATAAAATAAAAGGTTAAAATTTAAAATTTCAATATTAAATTTCAAACTTTTAGCGCTTGGCTTTGACGATGCGATTTCAGGATGGCTTTCAGGAGCTAAAAATAGGCGATTACGTAGTTGGTGAACCCCAGTGCGTAATTGGTGAATCTCAGTATGTAATTGGTGAACCCTAGTACGTATTTGGTGAATCCCTCCAAAAATTATTAATTTGTACATATTTGGTGAACTCCAGTATGTAATTGGTGAACCACAATACGTATTTGGTAAACCACATTACGTAATTGGTGAACCTTAGTACGTATTTGGTGAACCCCTCCAAGAATTATTAACTTTTACGTATTTGTAAACCCCACTACGTAATTGGTGAATTCCAGTACGTACTTGGTGAACCTTAATACATATTTGGTGAACCCTTCCAATAATTATTAATTTGTACATATTTGGTGAATCTCACTACGTAATTGGTGAATTTGAGTATGTAATCGGTGGACTCCAATACATATTTGATGAACCCCTCTAAGAATTATTTATTTGTACTTATTTAGTGAACTCCTTTAAGAATTATTTATTTGTACGTAATTGGTGAACTACACTATGTAATTGGTGAAGCTCAGTGTACCCTTCTAAGAATTATTAATTTGTACGTAATTAGTGAACTCCACTACATAATTGATGAACTATAGTACGTATTTGATAAATTTCAGTATGTATTTGATAAACAAAAAAATATCTTATTACCTGTTGGACTTTGTGTTATCCAAATTACTCAAAAGTAATATAAGTATCACAATGACACGGCACGGAATTAATTTCCCGACATCGTAGAGTTTTACAAAATTTGACAGTAAAAAGTAACCCTTTAGCGACGAAATTTTATATTCGTCGGTAAAAGGTCAAAAGTTTGAGCAAGAAGGGCCACGACTCTCCTATCCCTAAATAACTTTTCCCTAATTTTCCTAAAATATCTCTAATATTTTTCACCCCACAACATTTTACCATCGTTGCCGTGGGTCTGATTGTGGTCATTGCCGTCTGTGTCCTTGCCGTGGGTTTTCTGATTGCGATCGTTGCCATGAGTTACCGTCGATGTGGGTCTGAGTTGTTGTGGATGTTCTCCGTTCGACAAAGGTAGGGTATCTTTACTCTTTATTTTTTGACTTGATGAATCAGAACATGCATCTAGCTAGACCCTCCTATTCAAATGCTTGGGTGACTTTGTAAAGGTGTATATTTATTTACAGATAGAAGACTGCTCGCTTGTGCCTCTGGTTTTGGTTTCCTCTGCTAGTAGAATCGCTTTAATAGAAAATCTTTTCTTGAACAACGATCACTTCGGTTTTGACTCCCAAAAGGTTAGTGTCTGCAGCACTAGGAACTCTTTAATGGTCGTTCTTTTTCTATACCTGAGACAGCACTGGATCAACTTTTACTAAGTTGATTTGTCTAGATTTTTTTTATTTGCTTATGAAAATGGGTTAGTTTTAGTTATATTTTATGTGATGTTATTACATATTTTATAAGTCTCTGTTTGGATAAGCGACAGATTTACAGTTTTTAAGTCTCTGATAGAGTTTTTGGTTTCCTCTGCAAATGATCTCATTGTAGCACTTGGAGGTTAACATCTGAACTAACAAACCATACTTTAATTTTGACTAGTAAATAGTACACGCGTTACACATGATAAATCTAATTTTTTATTCATTCATTGCATAGAAAAATGGTTAAGCATGTTCATTTCTTTTTTCTTTACTACAAAATAAGACATAATGTGTTTTAAGATATTTTGTTTGCTATCTTTGTGAGATTTTGTGTTTACTGGACTGAGATTTTAAGATATTGTGTTTGCTTGTGAGATTTTATTGTTTACTGGACTAAACCACAAGTCATGGTTTATCATGAATTGAGTGGATCATCATTTAAACTTCAGAACAAAAAGTTTAACTAATTCATATTTGGTCCGAATAGTGCTGACTTTTATATGTTAAAAGTGTTATTTTTCGTTCTTTCACTACAATAAAAATAGTTTTCCCATGCAGTTTTCAAAGTCTATGACGGCGGTTTCATCTGCTACTAAAAATATTTCCGGCAGTTGTAAAACCACCTCCAAATCCACCGCCGCAAATATTTTTGGCGGCGGTTTTAACAATCGCAGGCAAACACAAATTTTTTCCGGCGGTTTCTATCCGCCGGCAAAGTGTTGGCGAATCAAACCGCCGCCAAATGCCCAAAAACTGAAAAAGAAAAAAAACTTTCCTGGTGATTTTGCTTCTATAGGCTCCAAAACCGCCGCTTTGAAATTTTGGCCAAAATTTTTTGTTGTTTTTTAAACATCTCATAATTTTCAAGAATACATGTTTCAGAAAACAATTCTATATCATAGATTTCTGAATCCATAAATACAAAAATTCTAATAATTCAGAGTCCATCAATTCAAATATTCACAAATTCTTGCATTTTAAACGTTCACAAATTCTTGCATTTTAAACATTCACAAATTTTAAAGATTCAGGACCACCAAAACATTCACAAATTCTTAAGACAAGACAATATAAGTTCAAACTTAAGCAAAAATAGTGTTTTCCATCGTCAGTGAACTTTATGCGATCATGAAGTTGAGAGAGGATCTCCAGAATCTTATAAACACATAAAAATGAACAAAATTAGTATTAGTGTTGGAATAAACATAATTTATAATTACGTAAAGTATATATTCCTTTGAAATCTTACATAATCATCATCGGGGAATAAAAGAATTTAAGGATTTTATGTTTGCATCATTTTCATAGGGTACGTCACGTGAGATTGAAGTTGAACTTCATGGACATGTGACTTAACTCTCACATGTTCTGCACGTGGAACGAACGCCTATTCAGAAATTGGCGGCTGCTCTCCGATTTAGAAAACAGATGTACGGTTCACATTTCTCTCATTAAACTCTTCTATGTTTGAATTCTATAATATGGATTCAGCATGGAAAAACCAACGTGTATAACCAATGCAAAACCCATTACACACCAAGTGCACATGCACACTCTTCCTATTCATCCTCAGCGTACTCACACAACGTTTAAATAGACACAGAATCTAACCCTCTACAGAAACTTTTTCAAAATGAAAATCAAGAAACTAATCTGAACACATTATAATAGATAGTTCAATACAATGAAAATCAAAGTCACAATGAAATCAGAGTCACGATGAAATTAAGTTGTTCTTAACAATAGTATTACTTTATCATTGCTGGAAATGGGATTGTATTAAAGATCTAGGACTAGCATAATATGTTTCAGTTTAAGATATGTCATATTTTACTAGTTTCTTATCATTTTATTTGTTAGTACTCATTGTAAACTGAATAAAAGTCATCAGATTATAAAGTTTTAACTTCAAAGAGAATAAATATGAACTATCAGCATTTAAATCCCAAACACCTATAAATATACAACCAATAATTGAATTAAACCACATCAAAATCGATCAACAAGGGATGGGAAATCAGAATCGATCAACAAGGGCTGGAAAATCAACAGCAAAGTATCTTCAAGAGACAGAGGAGCTCGCGATGGTGTGGAGATGGAGAAGTTTCGAGAGACAAAGAGACATGTAAAAAATATAGAGATCTGAGAGAGAGACAGAGAGAAATGAGCGAGTTAGAGAGAGAATTGAGTACGTACCTGTAGATCATGGAGGATCACGGTGGAGGAGCTCGCGGTGGAGAAATCACGATGGAGGAGCATCTGGGTTCGAAATCATCTGTTGCACAGAAAGAGAAGGAGTTCCGCGCGAGTTTGGGCGAAAAGAAAAATTAGGGATTTAAAAGTTTTTTAGCAGCGGTTGAAGCCGACGGTAAAGGTGCTTAAAAATTACCGGCACTGCTTATTTTTAAATATATATTAATTTTTTAAACAACAAACCGCCGCCCGAAATCATTTTATAAATATTTTTTTTACAAACATTCGGCGGTGGTTTTGCAAAAACTTCCGCCATATGTTGATTAGAGGCGGTTTTTAAAAATCATCGCCAAAAATTTGACCGATCTTTTTTTCCTGGTGTTTGGCATAACGGCCGTTATAAAAATGTCAGGCAAAATCATTTTTCTTACAGTGTTTCTCTGTTTTATCAGTGGAAGGTGAGATATGATTAAAAGTTCTTAAATTTTGGTTATTAGATATCAGAATAATTAAGAAATAGTGATTTGAAGAGAATGATAGAAAAGATATTACAACTAAGTTTGATCCATTGCTTTTTTTGAGCCACTCATTTTCAGCGTAGTGTTTCATTTTGTTACCTTCTTCCCATTGGGTCATAATACGACGGAAAGAGAAATAACTTCTAAATCTGTTATTTGTCTGCTTTTTTTTTCTTGTTTGTTTTTCTTTATGCTTGTACAAAGCTTACTGGGAAGACGTTCAATCTTACATTAACTGATAGGTGGTGTTCTTTTGTGGTGCTATATAACAATTATAAGTTTAGTTTTATACTCATTGAATGCAGTTCTAATATGATATATATTTGTCACAGTTTAGACTGATTGATATCTTTATTGTTTCCAAACACGCTTTTATAAATGAGTTTGAAAGGGAATGCAACTTATGACTTATGATTGCAGTAATTTGAGGCTAGACTGTGTTGATGTCTTATGGTTTGAAGTGGTTTGANTACAGAATTTTATTTTCTCAAGCTTACATATATCTATTATTCACACAATTTAAATAAGTGTTTGCATTCTATCTATATATTATCATTCTATCTATATATGTTATTAATAATGTTTGCTTATGGTTTGAAGTGGTTTGAAAGTACTTTGAATTGGTCTCTGTTTTCTTTGGAAGCAAAATCATAACTTTTACGTGAATTTGTGTTTCTCTATAATTCACACGTGTAAAGGTTCAACACTCGACGGCTCATTAGGCCCTCGTTGTTATGTAGACTTCATTGTGTTGTCCCCGAGTATCATGTCTTTATTTGTTACTCTTTCATTGTTTCTTTGCTTGACATTTACTTTCATATCTATATATAAAACAATTCATATTATTCACCGAGAATTTTTTACAAGAGTGCATGAGTTCGTTACGAGACGAGCCTGTCATTGAGAGTGTCCAACCTCACACTGATGAAGAAATAGTAGAGCAAGTCCTTAGAAGAAATAGGGGTCTTGTTGAAGCTTCTTGAAATTTTGTTTATGTTTAGAAGCTTTTTTATAATTAATGCAAACATGTTCAATCATGATAATGATAATATTTATATAAAATATGGTCTTGGAAATTGTGTCCAAAGTTTTGATTATTTTAAAATTTTCACCGACTAAAGTACAAAAAAATATATAAAAAAATATTTTAAGAATTTTGGTGACCAAAAACTATTTCATTGCCCTAAGTTACAGCGGTGAAAAAATATTTCGTCGCTATATGTTTAGCGGGGAAAAAATAATCATCGTCTTAAGCTGTACCGACAACAAATAGATTTGTCGCTAAAACATACGTTAGTGAACATTGTGCTCGTCGCAATAGCTTTTGGCGACAAAAATTAGATTCGTCGTGAAAGTCTAACGCCACATACTTTTGACAACGATCTTCGGGACGAAATTTTTTTATCGGCAAAACCTTTAGCGATGAAATTGTATAACTTCAGTGACGAAAATTTTGGTCGCTAAACCATAACTTTCTTGTAGTGAGGATTTCTCACTTCTATTAACATCATTATCATATGAAATCCACTCTAATCTATCTTTCAATTCAGCTATACATTTTTAGGATCTCCTCTCAATTTCTACTCCACCTTCTAACGTTAGTTATACAATTTTTCATTTTCTTAATAAAATTTGTCATTCTCTGGTTTGCAGAAACACTAGTCCAACACTATCCTTCACCATATCCTCATAACCGGATTCTTCTTTACACCTAGCCTAATAGATAAATCTTTTCT
>QANY01002976.1:5838104-5985588 GCA_003255025.1 Datisca glomerata | reverse complement strand
ATTTTCTCTAATTCATTGATTATTTGTGGAAGTAAAGGCAAATTGTTCACCTATCATATCAAGATTTTTCCTTTCATCCATCTTTCTTAATTATATCATTATTTTTTTTCCCTAATAACAATATCTTTCCATTATTGTTTTCTAAAGGGAGCTTTATTTTATTCTGGCTATCAAGGTCAGTTATTCTAGAGTCACAAATAGTATCCGTCTTCTTACTAAAACACTTATTTTCTTGACTAGAGTCGTTTTTATTAACCATGAGGAGGGATTATTTATCATGCAAAGGTATTTTTAGTATTGGCTTCAGATCTTAGCCTATCAATTTTTCTTCTTTTTGAGTTTCAGTCACCTGATTTAAATAGTTACCACCCTGATCATATCCTTCTCATTGCCAAACTTAAAAAGAAACAACCTTTTATTCAGCACCTTCATTTCTAGTCCATGCTCGACATTCCAACTCTTCCTCAGCACATTCAAAAGAACCTACCAACAATGGTTTTTATTCTCTTGGTTGATTTGGAAGCAGTTCTTCCAAATCAATTATTCCTTTATACGGTTTACCAAGATTTTATGTAACCCTAACCTCGGCATTTCAAACTTAGACGAGAATTGATAAAAAATGAAAAGTTTCCAGATCTATTCCAGAAACAAAAGAATTTTTTATCAGAAGAAGTTTTTCTCGCAAAAAGAAATAGATTCAGAAATAAGAAATGGATTTAGAGAAGAAATTAGATGTAGAGAAGAGGAGATTAAACGCAGAGAAGAAGATGATGATTGGTTTGAGAATAGATTTCCTTACGTAAAGGAAAGGAGAGGGGTGAGTAACACTCGAGGATGAGGTTAGAGAGCGAGGTTTACTTGGACCGAGGGTTTATTTATTTTAAAACCCCTCGCATTCCTTGACAAAAGAAAATAAAAAAACTCACGTCATATTCTTTTTTCAAGCCAATTATTTAGACCTTTACATTCGCCATCCACTCCTACATCCATACAGAATTTTATTTTCTCAAGCTTACATATATCTATTATTCACACAATTTAAATAAGTGTTTGCATTCTATCTATATATTATCATTCTATCTATATATGTTATTAATAATGTTTGCTTAAACTTAGGTTATGCTAAGAAAAATTAGGAATATGGATATGAAAAAGGAATAAGATATGAAAAAAGAACTAGAATACAAAATAGATGAACTAACTCAATTTAAAGGAGTGATATTTTTTTAATTTTGGTATATAAAAAACAAATTATTACAATAAACAAAAAAATGGTTGGTACATTTCATCACAATTAGAAAATAGTGAAATAGTAGTGAAAATAATAATAACGAGCATAGTGAATACGTAGCAAATTATGTTATTTAAATAATATTAAGATATAAATTAGTAAATTTTAGGTTGAAATTTAAATTACACAATTTAAAGACGTTGGCCTAGCTAGGGCTCCAAATGCATTGAGCTGCCCCTGCCAAAGCCCTCCACATTGCGCCCCACCCTAACTGACTCCCCTCCCCTTTAACCACTTTCTCATTAACAAAATAAAAAAATAAATTATTTTTATCTTGTGCTAAATGAAAGTTATTCTGACGAAATATCATATGAAAATTTCTACCATGTCTGTGTTTTATCCTGACATGAATGTTGGGTCTCTATCACTCTTGGATTATTTTTGGAGCAATCTAAGTCGTTCAAGGTCAAGCTGGTCAAAGGTTCCTCTTTTTTTTAGGTTCACCTAAAATGTTGAGGGGTTCACAAAAAATATATAGGGATTCACCTACAATGTGGAGGGACTCACCTAAATGTATAAAATTAATATTTCTTAAAGGAGTTCACCTAAAATGTAGAGGAGTTCTCAAAAAATGTAGACGGGTTCACGTAAATGTACCAAATTAATATTTTTTGGATGTGTTTACTTATAATGTAGTGGGGTTCACCAAACATGTATTTTCCGGTTCACATGAAATGTAGATGGGTTCACCAAAATGTATAAAATTATTATTTTTTGGAGGAGTTCACAAAACATGTAGAGTGGTTCACCTCAAATGTACATGAGTCCACCTTGAATGTATAGAGGTTCACCTAAATGTACAAAATTGACTATGTACCTTAAGGTGAACCCTTGTACGATGGAGGTGAACTCCTGTACATTTCAGGTGAAACCCTCTAAGAAATATTAATTTTGTACATTGAAATGAACCCTTCTACATTCTTGATGAACCCCTGTACATTTTAGGTGAACCCCTCTAAGAAATATTAATTTTATACATTTAGGTGAGTCACACACATTTCAGGTGAACCTCTGTATATTTTAGGTGAATCCCACTATATTTTAGGCGAACCCTTCTAAAAAATATTAATTTTGTACATTTTGGTGAACTCATGTACATTTCAGATAAACCCTTGTACATTTTAGGCGAACCCCATTGCATTTTAGATGAGCTCCTCCAAAAAAATATTAATTTTGTACATTGAAGTGAACCCCTTTAAATTTTTAGTGAACCCCACTACATTTTAGGTTATCTACTTCAAGAAATATTAGTTTTGTACATTTAGGTGAACATTTTTAATTTATGGTGAACCCTACTACATTTTAGGTGAACATCTCCAAGAATATTCATTTTTAAATTTTGGTGAACACCTCAAGCATTTGTTGTACCCCACTACAGAACCCCTAAAATTACAATCGCCACTGAACTGTCCCAATCGCCACTCAAAAGCCTTTAATCGCTATCCTGAAGGTGCTAATCGCATCTTCATGTGCAATCGCTATTTAATGAGCTCTAATTGCCATGGTCCAGCCTAATCACTACCCTCATTATGGCGATCGCACTATGTGGTCCTAATCACTATCTAAATGGCTCTAATCTCCATCCAAATGGCTCTAATAGCCATGTCCCCCATAAACCCTAAAATTATTTTTTAATTAATTAACGTACACCGAGCAAATCATCGATAAAATTAAAAAAAACACGTTCTCTCAATGGAAAGATTCACGGTATTCACTTATATGCGAAATTAGATTAGATTAAGTAAGAAATCCTGAAGCAATTGAACACTTATTCAGAAACTTGATAAAACTTGTCATTAATAATGTTGTTATACTTTTGTGACCAATATCAAGCGAGACGAGTTTTCATCATGTATAATTATAGGTCGTGATGTTATGATGGTCGATAAATCCTATTTCTCGGTTTGACGAACACGTATAACCTCTCAAGGTTGGATTCTACTATTAAATCAAATTTTTCCGCTAAAAGTTTAAAATTTGAATTTATCCTTTTATTTTAATATTATAACCCCATAAAATTTGAAAAATAACCCATTTATGTTTTTAATTTATAACCCTATCAATATATTTTTTTAAATCCAATCTTATTTTGTTATCAAAATTAACCCTAAAATAAAAAAAACCCTATTTCCCTTCTTCTTCTATTCGATATTTACTCTTCTCCCACTCTTCTCCCACTCTTCTCCCACTCTTCTCAACACTTCATTCTTCTCCATTCAAATACTCTATTCTCCTCCTTTCATCTTTATCTCTTCAACTTCATCCCTTCATAGCCCGAAAACTCATCAAACCGCCTCCCACACAATACCACGAGTTGTATTCGCATATCCCGCATCAGTCCCGTGCTCAACCCGAGCCAAATACGCCCAACCCATGACCCCAAGTTTTATATCCTTCTAATATTTTCTTGTTTAGTCTAATGGCTAGAGGAAAGCAAGCCGTTAGAAATGGAGCACTGAGTTCAACAACGCAGCCAAGTTTGAGCGGTTCGAAAGGGCCTTACGATATACCCATTTGGGGTGAAAATATTTCATCCAAAGAATCAAAATATTACTAGCCTTATTCTTCACCTTGGTCCAATGGAGCATATATCCCATCCAAGCAAACAAAATATAACTTTCTCTTTTAAAAAATTGGTTTTTATGTGTTATATTGTTAAAACATTATATAGATACTTGATTGATTCTGGAAATTGGGTTTTTTTTATGTGAGGATTGTAGAAATGTATGATTTTTGGTAGTAATATATGTCTTGATGAAAGATTATAGTATTTTCATAAGTTCTTGTAAGGTGTTCGACGAAATGTCATAATGAATTATATGGCGTATTTATATCATTGTCCATTAAGGTTTTTGATAAAATGCCACATTGGGGTCTATAGTATATTTATATGAGTGCCCGCAACATGTTCAATGAAATGCTATATCCCATCCAAGGAAACAAAATATAAGTTTCTTTAACAAAAAAATTGGTTGTTATGTGCTATAGTGTTAAACACCAAATAGATACTTGAATTGTTTTAAAAATTGGGTGTTTTTATGTGATGCTTGTAGAAATGTATGATTATTGGTAGCAATATATGTTTCAGATGAAAATTTATAGTGTTTGTTTGAGTGCCCATAAGGTGTTTGACGAAATGTCACAATAGGAATTATAGTTTATTGTCATTGTTTTCTTTGATATTTTTTCTATGTAATACATCTTTCTTCACATACATTTTTCACTGAGTCATGACTTAAATTTTGGTTTCCTAGATAGCTGAGAATGAGACTCTTCGTGTTCATGATTTTGGGAACACTACACTTGTACCTTGGTGGAACAACAACCTTCCTAAAAATGTATAAAGGATTGCCGATGCTTCCGAATTTAGGTACTTGATAAGTATAATAAAAAAGGGGTAAATGGATCTTGTCCTTTTTAAAAGCCTAGTCAAGAAATGGTGGGATACGACCCACACATTTCATCTAGATGAAATGAGTGAGTTGACAATGACCTCATTGGACTTTACTGCTATTACCGGGCTGAAAGTTCGAGGTCGACAATTGGATTATGACTTGAAAATTTACAACAACAAGAAGGCATTATGGAAGCTAGTTGATAAACTGTTGTCGGACCTTAAGGGAAAAAAGTTAGTTATCAATGGATTTATGATAATTATGTTGGAAGGATGAAATTTTGATAAGGGTTTTTCTTTTAGTGTTCTTGGGAAGTACGATTTTCTACGACAAGTGCAATAAAGTGTATTTGTACTTCCTCCCAATCCTAGAGAAACTAAATGAGATATGGGAGTACGATTGGGGTGGTTCGGCGTTATCCATATTGTATTGCAATATCGACGCTTTAAGTCAGGGAAAACGAGTAGGGACTGGAGGTTTTTGGAGAGTATGGGAGGTATGGGGTTGTGTACACTTTCCGTATTTGGCACTGAACAAACCAATGGGTGGGCCAAACACATTTCCAAGAGTAGCACGTTGGATGGACCTTGATATGGGAACACGGGATGTTGCTCACGGCCTAAGAGAATTATAGGTTAAACTTCGGTATGTGAAGCCCAATAAGGTATGTGTTTTATGTTAGAATCATGTCCATAAAGTAGGATGTAATAACTATTTATGATTATTTAGTTATTTCTCAAACATTTTGTAATACTGAATTTAATGAATGAATGAAAGTTTTTCTATTAATTAAAGTGTGTTTATAATTAACTCAAGTTCTGAAACTATTGTCAACGTAAAAAGAGTAAAGACTGAGGGTAATTCCAGACTAGGTAATTGAGTCCGATTACGACTGTTAGATTGGACCAAATGATGCCGGTCTTGAGGCATGGGAGTGGGGCTCTGATGGTTGCCTTAGACATGTTATGAAACATGTTGAATAAACCAATAATAAATTAGTTTTGGAGTAGAACTGTTTATCTTGCTCTAAATCTAATTGTTACACCTTAAAGGTAATGTGTTAAAATATTTTGTGGACCATGAAAATAAAAGTGTTTATTTGCACTCAAAGAAAATGTAACGCTCATGAATCGAAAGTTGATTCTGTATCGAACCTATAGTGGAGCCATAGATGTCATGATTAAATAGGTCAGGAGCTTATAGAGATAAATTCGCCGGGTATTTGAATCATATAGTTTTATTCATGTGGGTCCATTAGTCTTGAGAGTAGCTCATGAGGATAGGAATAAAAGAAACAACATCAGTTGGACCACAATGTGTTTTGAGCTAATGTGTATTTTTTGAACCCATATGTGATGAGTATTGTCACTTAATTAGTGGAGAACAATTAATTGATGTTCAAATTAATTAATTTATTATTAGATAATTATTGAATAATTAGTAAATAAGAGAAATTAATTGATTAATTGATGGAGATCAATTTTAATTTATCAATTCCGGGTTGATGAATTTGGACACAATAGTGACTTTAATGAGTGATGCAATGTTCAACAATTTAGATTATAAGGGTGAATTTTGGAAATTACACATATATGGGATATAAGTGAAAATTTTAAAATTATTATATAAGGTATGACATTAGAGTTACCTTACTGGCATGAGAATCTTACTGCAAGGACCTGCTGGAAGAACATGGTACTTGGGTGAGTGCGTCTCACAATAGAGTTTGAGAACGAGGAGTCAAACATACCAGACAAACCCTCAGCTTCAATGTTATTTGATCAACCATTTACCAGAGAGGATCTGACAGCTGGTCTTGAAGGGTTTATAACATAACACTTCGTCGAGTTCGATGGTCTAATCAAAGATACTTATGATTTTTTCTGAAAAAAGTTAGTTGTCTTATAACTATGAGGGGGCATCTTCATTTTCGCTGGTGTTAAGTGTCTCTAAGTGGTTTTTAAATATAGGAGATCACTCATATTATGATGCAATGTAAATTTGTAATCTACTTGATATAGGCAGCAACATCAGCAACTACAATAGTAGCAACAACACCAAGAGCATCAAGGTTGGCTAAAGCAACCATTGATCATATAGGAGTGGCTAAAATCCAACTACCACTGTGGCAGATAATGCTTCAACTCCCAAATGGTGATAGTGAGTTGATTGACATTCCAAATGGTGTTGTAGTCAGGGGTCATCCATCATCTTATGTCGAGTATGTGAGTTATCATGTTAATATTTATTATTTTATCATTAAATATCATATTAACACGTATTTCGGATAATGCAGGTGTCGGCGGCATGCGCGGCAGACATGTTGTGCATGATTAGCAGTCACAACAAGCTGTTCTTCGAGAAAATGTTGGTGCACATGAAGCGATGGTGAAGACGATGATAAAGGCTAAAGCATCAATGAAAAAAAGGATAAGGAAATTGTAAACTCACTATCTTTCCCAAATTCATTTTTGGATTGAAATCAATTATTCAAATTAACTCTTATAGCTTAATACACTTGTAGGCGAAGTTGCAAAGACGCCTGCAAATATATGAAACTTAAACAAGCAGGCATGGGGGCGATAATGATGATGATGATGATGAAGATGATGAAGATGATGATGAAGGTCATGACGACAATGGTGAAGAGTTAGTTAATGATGATGAAGACGAAGATGATGATGACGCTTATGAAGATACTGAAATGGAATGAGAACATGAAGGACATACAAAGCATTCAAATGATGCTTTGTTGAAAAAGAGAAAAGGTACACCATGACGCTTTGTCAAAGTTTCTATGATCCTTTTAAAGCCTTTTTAAATTCTAAACTAGGTTCTAAGTTTCTTGTGTATTTTTGAATTTGTTAAATTCTAACTGCATTTTATTTGACATATTATGAATATAAAGAAGTGTTTTTATTGTGGATTTTATAATATTTATAGGGAGGTTCTGTCCAATTGTTGCCTAGAATTTTAAACTAGATTCTAAGTTTGTTGAGTGTATGCTTGAATTTTAAAATGGATCCTAAACTTTTTGTGTATAATGATAAAATTTACAAACCGTCATGTTATCAAAATTTACCATGTCACTGACATTAACATAACTAATCATAAATTTGACTTGTCATGAGAACATGAACAAAACGGCATTTTCTTAAGCCATTGTACCAACAAGGGCCAATCGCCATTGGTAACATGACGATGTTCAACATCAAATCAGCGGCGATCTCCATATTCTGATGTTGTTGTTGTAAGACATTGCTAACGGATGCTAAGATGTAACATCTAACAATCTCATCAGAACGTAGCCAAGAAACATAGACATTCTTTTCCTCTTAAGTCAATTCAACAATAGGCTCAAAGAGACAAAAGGTGGTGAGAATAAAATTAATAACATATCATAAATTTAAACTACAATGATACATGTACATGTTATATAGTAATTTGATATTGGAATATCTATATTCTCATATGGCATGTTATATGTGGACGTGAGATTAATAATAAAGTCGTACATTCAAAATTAATCTCTCTATGACTCATTTCTAATTACAGCAAAAAAAATTTACAATAATTGAAATGATAGTCTTTATGGCGTCTGTAATTATCTCTTTCTTTTTTAGGAAGTCCCACCTCCTTGTAATCCTTTACTAAATTCCAGTCCCATTTTCAAAATTCAAAATTCAATTTAAAATTAATTTTTCAACAGTTTTTACTTTGATAAATAATTACGAAACAAATTAATCAATCTATTTATTTTAAAAAATGATTTACAAAATAAGTACTAATTAATCAGTGTTGAAAAATTATCAAATTAAATAAATTTAATTTTCGAGAGTGGAATAGGTTTGGGATCAAATTCCAAGTCCTTGCAAATCATTTGGGCCAAACAACCATTGCTCAGTCCAAAACCTCAATAGCTTTGGTAGGTCTACGCTAGCCCAAGGCCCAACATGATCTTAGGCGCGTTAGGGTTTCCAAAACTCTAGTGCCGCCCCCTTGGGTTTCCTAAACCTTAGTGACGGTGAAGCGATGCGATGGCAGCGGTTGACGGCAAAGATGACTGCAGCAACGAACTACGGTGATGCGGCAGTGGCAGACGACAATAGCGAATTGCGGCAAGCAGTGGATGTGGTCCTCGGGATATGTGCAATGACGGATTTACATGTAATTTAATGACACAACTCTTGTAAAATTAAATTACATAAAATCCTATGGCACAATTTGGGCGTACATCAATTCAAACTGAAAAATAACACCTAGAGCCAATCGATCGAGATCTATTCATAAAACACATTCAAACATGTTTTGAATCTACCATAAAAAAATATAAGCCAACATGATCATATTCATCCATACAAACGTTTAAATATAGAATATGCATTTTCAAAAAACATAGGCTCTGATACCAATTGTTGGACCAAGTTTTAGATTTTGTAGAAAATTAATTAACCATGACTAATTCATGGGCGGAATATCAAAAGTTTACATGCAAACTTTTAAATGAATTAAAAACAAAACCAACCAATGAACATGCATAATTGTATAAGCGTATCGAGAATAGATAAAAAATATTTATACATTTTCTTGTAACGGAGAAATTTTAATTTGGTGAGATTCAATTCTATATCTCGCATTCCTCGTTCCTGTGATTCACTGAGATTGTAATTGATCTTCGCACCGACAATAACTCGTTAAAATTAGAAGTATATCTCTCAAGGATATTAGTATGAATTGAATGTGGGCTCTCAAAACAACTATGAAAGATAAAACAAAATTTTCCTCTTCCCCTATTGATTTCGGCAACAACAGTAGTGAGAGAGAGAGAGAGAGAGAGAGACTTTTCTACTCTAATGAACATACTTAGGTTACGTTCAAGATGCAACCCTAATGCAATTCCTTATATATTAATTATAGAATTTAACCTTATACCCTTATATGTTAAAAACCAAAAATCCCCTCTCCTTTGACCTGTATATGCAATTTTAACATCTTCCCTTAGAGCCAAAATTGTGTCCAAATTCATTCGTCTAAACTGATGAATTAAATTGTTCCCTATCAATAAATTAATTATTTTTTATTTACTAATTATATAATAATTATAAAATAAAAAATAATTAATTTGAACATTAATTTTGGTCTTCACTAATATAGTGATGACACCCACCTCATATGGGATCAGGAAGTGTACCCTGGTCCAAAACACGTTTTTGGTCCAACTGTCATTGTTTCTCATTTTTGTCCTTATGAGCTACTCCTGAGACCGAATGGACCTACATGAATAAAGTTATGAGATTTAAATACCCGACAAATTTAGCTCCATCAATTCCTGACTTATTTAATCTTGACATCGTACAACTCCACTATAGGTCCGATGCCGAATGAACTCTAGATTCATGTGTGCTACATTCTTCTGTTGGTGTAAATAAACATTTACATTTCGTGAAACACATAATATTTTACGGTATTACCCTTCGTGAATATCGATGACAAGATTGAGATAAAAATTACCATTTTACCATTTTTCTTTAACTCTTTTATTAACTGTGAACAAGAAAGACATATCTATAAAGTGTCTCGTACAGTTCAACATGTCTTATTTAATAACTCAGGTCGTCGAGTACCAGGCCTAGTTTTTTTATTCACACACTCATAAATAAAGCATAAGTTGATATGTTGATTTTACAATCTTGCCATGAATTCCATATTCGTGAATCACGCAACTCCAACATAGTTGAATCACGGTCCTGACAGGAAATGTGTTGTCCAAAAATTTGAACTCACTCTTTTGGTGAATCAAAGATCGCGAGTAACTAGGTCAAGTTCTGTATTCACCTCAGGAGTAAGGTAATTATAAAAATAACCTTAAGTTGTAACAATTAGATTTAGAGCTAAATAAATGACTTTGCTATAAACTAATTGGTTACTGGTCTATTCAACATGTTGCACAACATTTCTAGGTCAATCTTTAGAGTCTCTATTCCCATACCCCGAGACTGGCACCCATTGGTTAAACCTAATAGTCGTAATTGAATTTGATTGTCCAGCCATTCTTCAGACTACGAATAATATTCTGAATTATCTTTGAAGAGTTTATCTGAAAGATCAGTCAGTCTTTCCTCGTCTTTAATTGATAATAGTACCAAGACTTAAGTAAATTACAAACACACATTAATTAAAGGAAACATTGATTTATTCATAAAATCAGTGGTACATACATATCTCAGATATAACTGTTTACACATAAACAGTTATTGCACCCTACATTGTGAATATAATTCAAACAAACTCCCACTTTGACTAAAGTAGGCATGTACAATCTCACGTACCGATGCCCTCCAGATGACTATCAAAGACTTTACTGCTGAAAATTATTGTGAATGGATATACCAAGTTGTTAACTATCGATATGTGTGTTACTTCAACATCTCCACGCTAAACAATCTCTCTGATGAGGTGGTACTTTTGCTCTATGTGTTTGAATCTTTTATG
Organism: Datisca glomerata; assembly: GCA_003255025.1. Lineage (NCBI taxonomy): Eukaryota > Viridiplantae > Streptophyta > Magnoliopsida > Cucurbitales > Datiscaceae > Datisca > Datisca glomerata. Next base: position 5,974,410 of record QANY01002976.1, on the reverse strand, counting down.
GCTACTCGGTTCTTTTGAGTTTGCTACAACCCACTGTTGTCACAATAAAGTGTCATGGGTTTGTGAGTATCTGGAATGACTTCTAGAGTCTTTAGGAACTTTCTAAGCTAGACAGCCTCTTTTGCAGCTTTACAAACCGCCATATACTCAACTTCCATGGTAGAATCAGCAATCCAAGATTTTTTTTATACTTCTCCATACCACTGCTCGACCATTCAGGATGAACACCGACCTTAAAGTGGACCTCCTAGAATCCTTGTCCGCTTGAAAATCAGAGTCGGTATAAATGGCCATATTTAGGCCAGTACCTGAATAAACAAACATGTAGTTCCTTGTTCTCCTAAGATAGTTGAGGATATGCTTGACATCATTCCAATGCTCAAGTCTAAGGTTAGATTGGAAATGACTTACCATGTCCACGACGTAGCAAATATCTGATCTAGTGCAAAGCATTGCATACATAAGACTTCCTATGGCTAAGGCATATGGAGTATTTCTCATGTTTTCCTCTTCTTGAGGAGGAGAGGTTGACTTTATATCTAAAGGAAAGATATCCCTTACAGTCTTGCATACTGAAATGATCAATCACCTTATCCGTATAAGATGTTTTTGATAATGCCAACTGTCTATTCTTCCGATTCTAAAAGATATAAATACCTAAGACAAAAACAGCTTCTCCAAGATCCTTCATATCGAATTTCTTTGCAAGCCAGATCTTGACATATGACAAATTTTCTGCATCATTCCCAATGAGTAGAATATCGTCCACGTACAAAACTATAAAAACCACATTCCCTTCGTTTATCAACTTAAACACATAGGATCCATCCACTAACAGCTCAAAATTGAAATTTTGAACAGTTTCGTCGAATCTGATATTCCTCTAGTTCTTCATCAAGCTCAACTTCATCATCCGATTCAACTCCGCCTTGATTATCAGATTCATCCCCTAAACATTACACGAAACGCACTAGCTCCTCTGATGCAAAACATGAAGAAATTCAGGTTTGCCTTAAAAATTTCTTTTTCTGATTCAAATATCGATGAAATAGCAACAGGGTATTTGGATTTTTATTTCGGATTAGATGTTTTATTCTCTGTCAGTGGTAGAATTTGGGAACAATTTCAAGTGGGTGCTCTAGTTCTAAGCCTGTGAAGAACTTAGCTAGAGTTCGTAGTTCTAGATTGAAGAAGACAAGAAAAATGGAGGACGCGAGCTTCGGAAGATCGCGCGAAGAAGAAAAAGGTTATGACAACTTTCGGGATGTTTTGATAAGGTATGGGAAGAAGAGAGTTTAAAACTACCTAGCATCGATTGAGGTACTTTTTTTAATTTTAACGTAACAAAACATTTTAAACTAAATTAACATATCACTATGATTTATAAATAAAATATTGTTGAAGAAGGAAAAGCTGCAACCTCAGAAGAAAATCTTCATCATAGGCAAAAGAGGGAAGCAGAACAGAGACTTTCCCAAACACAGTAGATGTCTAACCATTTCTGGTAAAAAACGATTTCAGGCTACAAGTAGGCATCCGTTGGATTCATAGGAGATCATAGGCAACCGTTAGAATCACTTGTATATATACATCATCCCTCATTGTAAACAAACATAATTTTATCTTCAATAACAGATCAGAACCAAAAAGGTTCATCATCTCTGAAGCTCATCACTTCCCAAAGATCAGAACCAAACAGGTTCATCATTTCTACATGGTATCAGAGCAGTGATTCTGAGAACCAACACAAATGGCAGAACCATCAACCTCCGGCCAGCTTCACCACCATGACACCAACCCCAGACTAACCTCCATCCTGCTCACTGGCCACAACTATATACCGTGGGCCAGGGCGGCTCGAGTGAGCCTGAAAGGAAGGGGCAGACTGGGCTTCGTGGATGGCAGTAAGCCAAGACCGGACCGAAACTCAGAAGAATGGGACATCATGGACAGCCAGGTAATGACCTGGATAACAAACTCAATAGACCCAAAACTCAGTGAAATTTTTTGTTTTTGTGAAACAGGACAGGAACTCTGGGAAGAAATCCGGAGCAACTATTGTGAACAAAACAATTTTGCACAAGTCTTTGAACTTAAACGAGAGATCTCCCAAGCAAAACAGGGGGACAGATCAGTACCGGAGCTAACCGGGTTTTTAAAATCGAAGTTCAAAGAACTTGAAACCTTGAGACCGATGACCACTGACCTGAAGGAACTCCAAGAACGGGCTGAGCAAGATATGGTTTACCACTTCTTGACGGCTCTCGACTCAAGCTACGAAGCATTCCGAGCTCAGATCTTGATGTCGACAGAAAAGCCAACTTTTGCCACCGTCTCAGCCATAGTTCAAAGAGAAGAAACCAGGCGACGAGTCATGAGTACCAGAGATGAAAAGGGGGAAGCACTAGCCATGGCGACCCGCGGCTTCCTCCGAAACCCTAACCCTAAGGAAGGGGGAAGACACCGCGGACAACCAGGCGAGCAGGTGAGATGCAGCCACTGCCGAAAGGAAGGACACACCCATGATCGGTGCTGGAATCTGCACCCTCACCTCCGACAGAACCAGAGAAAGTTCCAGAACGAGCGAGGGAGCTGCGCGAAGAGTGACGAGCGAGGAGGCTCCGCGAAACGCTCACCCTTTTATACCGAGGGTTTTATTGGCGCGGGTCACGGGTCAGGACCCGACCCAGACCGCAGGGCAAATAATATACATGGACCCGGTTCGGGCAGTGGGTACCGACCCGACCAAATGGAAGAAATAGACCGATCCGGATCCATTAGGGCAGACCTGTCCCCAGACAACAACGCACAGATGGCTGCACTGCTCAAACAATTCGGAGAATTTTTACGCGATACCCCAGGTTCATCTAATTGCAATACTGTCAATTATTTTTCTAAATCTGCAAACTTTTGTCACAACTTAGAACACTGGATAATAGACTCTGGTGCCTCTGACCACATGACTTATAACACAAAAAATCTACACAGTCTCACTAAATTAGAAAAACCACAACACGTGACGGTAGCCAATGGAAATAAAGTTCCAATTTTTGGCACAGGGTCAACCACACTCTTCACAAAAACCATTAACAACGTACTTTGTCTCCCCAATTTTAACTCCAATCTCCTATCCGTCAGTAAAATAACCAAAGACCTGAACTGCAATGTTACATTTTCACCTGACAAAGTAATTTTTCAGGATCGGGTCACCGGGAGGAAGATTGGTGAAGGGAAATTTAGAAACGGTCTGTACTACTTAGAAGATACCGACAAAACATGTCTGGCCACCTCCAGTACAGTACAAAAGGACAAATTACTTCATTGGAGATTCGGTCATCCCTCTGACAAAATCCTAAACAAATTACTTGGTTGTAATTCAGACTCTAGCAGTTGCTCAGTCTGCAAACTCTCAAAACAAACCAGGTTACCTTTTCCACTATCTAGTAGTACGACAAAACGATGTTTTGAATTAATCCATTCTGATGTTTGGGGGCCTGCCCCAGTTGACTCGTATAATAAATTCAAATATTTTGTTACCTTTATTGATGATTTCTCTCGCACCACCTGGTTATATCTTTTAAAATCAAAAAGTGAAGTCTTCAGTCGTTTTCAAGAATTCAATAAGTTAGTCGAAACTCAATTTGAAACAACCATAAAAATCTTTAGGTCTGACAATGGAACCGAATATACTAACAACACCTTTTTTGAGTTCTTTAAACAAAACGGTATACGACATCAAACCACCTGTATCCACACCCCACAACAAAATGGTGTCTCAGAACGCAAAAACCGACACCTTCTTGAAATGACTAGGGCTCTCCTCCTCCAAAATAACGTACCCAAACGGTACTGGTCAGACGCAATACTTACAGCAACATACCTTATCAATCGATTACCCAGCGTAAAATTGCATCTGAAAAGCCCTATAGAAATTCTCAAGGGTAGGAAAATTAATCTTGATCACATACGAGTCTTTGGATGTACATGCTACGTACACATTCCAAAAATTGATAAATTGGACAAAACCGCAGTCAAAACCCTATTCTTGGGGTATTCCGCTGAAAAAAAGGGGTATAAATGCTACGACCCAACAAACCATAAACTCTACATCTCACGCGATGTACAATTCTTAGAACTAGAATCCTATTACCCAAAGGACTCCGACAACCATAACCACCACAAAACACTTCCGCTACCTAACAGTATTATTTCCTCCGATATCATAAGACAGGAACAGGATAACACATCAACCACGCCTGAGACAACTACCTCAGGGGGAGCAACTGATGAGGCAGTTGTCACTGATGAAGCAGTAATCGTAAGAAGATCAACAAGGCAAACTCATCCCCCAGCAAGATTAAAAGACTACGTGTCTCATCAGGTTTTATACCCTATCCAAAATTTCCTATCTTATGATAAAATCTCTAACAAACACAGGGCATACTTGGGAAAAATTGATGAAACAGATGAGCCAAAGACCTATCAAGAAGCCCAACTCGACCCTAAATGGAGAAAGGCGATGAATGAAGAACTCCTAGCCTTGGAAAAGAATGAGACTTGGGACATAATCCCACTACCCAGCGGGAAGAAACCCGTAGGATGTAAATGGGTCTACAAGACCAAATACAACAGCAACGGCACTATCGAGAGATACAAAGCCCGACTAGTTGCCAAAGGCTTTACTCAGACATATGGAGTAGATTACCAGGAGACGTTCGCTCCAGTAGCAAAAATGAACACAATCCGAGTGCTACTATCCGTTGCCACAAACCTCAACTGGGAACTATATCAAATGGATGTAAAAAACGCATTTCTCCAAGGAAATCTGGAAGAAGAAGTATATATGTCCCTACCTCCAGGACACGAGAAAGCAACACACCCATCTCTGGTATGTAGATTAAAGAAGGCTATCTACGGCCTGAAACAGTCACCAAGGGCATGGTATGGAAGATTAAGCCTATCTCTTTTAAAGATTAACTTCGTCAAAAGCACGGCGGACTCATCTATGTTTGTCAAACACACGAACAACTCCACTACCATCGTTTTAGTCTACGTAGATGACATTATCATCACCGGAAATAACCACAATGAAATATGGAGTGTTCAAAAATTTCTAAAGGGAGAGTTCGATATTAAAGATCTAGGAAAACTAAAGTACTTCCTAGGGATAGAAATAGCTCACTCGAAGAAGGGATTGTTTCTATCTCAAAGAAAATATATCTTAGACTTGTTAAAAGAAACAGGCATGATAGGGGCAAAACCTGCTAGCACACCAATGGAAACCAACATAAAAATAAGACTGAATGATAGCAAACCAATAACTGATATAGGCCAATATCAGAGATTAGTAGGAAAACTTATTTACCTAACGGTCACAAGACCAGATATCACTTTTGCAGTTAGCGTTATCAGTCAATTCATGCATGCACCCTGCACAAATCATCAGGCAGCCGCAGAAAGGATACTCAGATACCTTAAAGGAACTCCCGGCCAAGGGATATGGATGAAGAAAACCGGGACAAACTCCGTTGCTGGATACACTGACGCTGACTGGGCAGGTAGTTACGACAGAAAATCTACAACTGGTTTTTGTGTCTTTGTAGGTGGGAACCTAGTGACCTGGAAGAGCAAGAAACAAACTGTTGTAGCAAGGTCAAGTGCGGAGGCAGAATACAGAGCCATGGCCTCCACTGCTAGCGAACTCACATGGATTAGACATCTCCTTCAAGACATGAAGGTTGAGATAAGAAAACCGATAGAGATGCACTGTGACAACCAAGCAGCACGTCATATTGCAATGAACCCCATTTTTCATGAGAGAACCAAACATATTGAAGTGGACTGTCATTTCATAAGAGAGAAAGTACAGTCTGGAGAAATCACCATTCCCTTTGTACGTAGTGAAGACCAGCTAGCCGACATCTTCACCAAAGCTCTTGACAAAAATAACCTCCAAAGAATACTTGACAAGTTAGGTTCGATCAACCTATACGAACCCAACTTGAGGGGGAGTGTTGAAGAAGGAAAAGCTGCAGCCTCAGAAGAAAATCTTCATCATAGGCAAAAGAGGGAAGCAGAACAGAGACTTTCCCAAACACAGTGGGTGTCTAACCATTTCTGGTAAAAAACGATTTCAGGCTACAAGTAGGCATCCGTTGGATTCATAGGAGATCATAGGCAACCATTAGAATCATTTGTATATATACATCATCCCTCATTGTAAACAAACATAATTTTATCTTCAATAACAGATCAGAAGCAGAAAGGTTCATCATCTCTGAAGCTCATCACTTTCCAAAGATCAGAACCAATAGGTTCATCATTTCTACAAATATTATATTTGATAGTAAATATTAAGTTGAAAGTTATAAATGATGAAAATAATAATTCAAGATTATAAATATAATCTTTCTTATATTATCGATTTATAAATAGAAGATTATATTTGTTTCTATATTTCTTAGATTTTCTTTATCTCAATGAGTATAGGTTTGTTTTGATGTGATTTACATATTAAATAGTTAGTGCTACGCACGGTATTATGTAAATCTAAATAATATATTCTTAACAAACTTTTATGATATAAATTATTGAGAGTGATTAATAGAAGATAATCTATTCGGGCATGGAATTATTCTAAAGTAGAAATTTGGCTCAATATGTTTAATACATTTCTTATCATTCCAAATCTAACCTCAAAATTAAAATATATACCTTAAAAAATAATGGTTGTCAGATCAACGTATTTAACTTGTGATAGAAACCCCAACTTGTGATAGAAACCTGCAATTGAATCAATCACATTTTTAAGCTAATTCAAAATATTCATGCACTTTAAATAAAAAAATCATATTTGAATTTCTCTTCCACATTCCAATATATGAACATAGTGCGCAACATCTGGGAATCATAAAAATACTATAACAAAGGAATAAAATGAATTGAAATTAAGGAATAGCATATGTATGGATATATGAGAAAACTGATGAAAGAAAACAAATTGAGAAACCTTCATTATTAAACAAATACAATTTAAATTTAATTTAAAGAGATCGAATAGAAAATGTATATGTATCAGGAGAGTGAAAAAAATACAGAATTTGTAACATTTAACTATTTTAGTGTGGTGTTAGTTAGTTTTTAACCATTTTAAACATATTTAAGGCAATCGACATTTAGGGTTGATCATTTTGTTATATCTATAATAAACTTTTTTGTTAAACTAATAAATCAATATAATAAATAAAATTTCAGATTTTAAACAAATAATAAATAACATTTCAGTTTTGAGTAATTAATATATCTAAATACATTCTAGATTATCATACAAATGCACCGACTTTTTCCTTCAAAATACAACTACTCCATTAATTGCTTTTAAAAAATTTGAATACTTGTCAATCACTAAGTTATTTTCGGGCTTTTTTTTCAAGATTTTATCTTGTTTTCAATATTTTTCAGAGTCAATTAATTAACAATTTCTCAATTTCAAATCTTTCATTACCTAATATCTCTTTTTTGCTGTTTAAAATATTTGATTTTAAACAATTATTATATCTAAATAACGGTTTTTACTCCATATTAGCGTTGACCGATTTTTCAATCTTAAAATACCAGATGTTATTCATTCTTTTCATATTAAAAAAAATCTAGATTTATTCTTTATTTCCATCTTAAAATTCCAAAAGTGATAGCTCATTGACTTATGACTAATAAAATTATTAATAAAATGAAATAACAAGAGAAATATTAAAAATATTAAAGTAATATGAAAGATAAAATGAAACGTAATCAGTAAATAGATATTACTAGAAAAAAATGAACAAAATATTCACTCAATTGAGTAAAAGTATGACATGAATTAATAATCAGTTAACAGACATTAAAATAAATATTTACAATTTATTTTGGTATAATAAGTTTTTAAGCTTCTATTAGTAGTTATTAACTTCATGCTGCAAGTGAGTAACAATATTTATTTATAAAAATTATAATTAAACTAAGATTTATACTATTAACGATAATTGAAAAGCATAATCTAAGAAATAATATTTTTTTACAATTTAACATGACTATTTAGTTAATTGTCATAATATTTATAATCAATTACAATTTTATTTTTTCTTTTAAGCTTCTCGTGCTTCATGCGAGCAATAATATCTATGTATGGAAATTATATTTAAAATAAGTTTCAGACTATTAAGTATAATTGAAAGTAAACTCTAAGAAATCTAAATATTACAAACTACACATATATTATATTTCATTATTAGTTATACATATAATATAAACTTACGTAAATTATATTATAGATATTTTCATGATTAAATTAAAAATAATTAATATATTAACAACGTTAAAATTTTATAGTTTGTAATCAGTTAATAGATAATGTCCAAATCTGATTATCATAAAAATTTACAATAAAAATGCTTGTATATGTTATCTTATTTAATTATCAGTTAATCAATATTGTCTAATTCTAAAACAATCATAATAAATTGTATAAATAGGAATTAAATAAATTTATTATTGGTGTTTAAATTTCAGAAAAATTTTAAGCGTGTAACAATATTATATGTTCTTCTTAGAATAATTTTTTCACTTTGTTAATTATAGCATTTTTATTATGTTAAACTTGATATTTTTTAATTCCCATAACCATCTTTTCCATAATTTTCCTTAATATCTATTTTGAAAAGTTTAATTAGCTTCAATCTAGAGTAACTTTTTGGTACTTTCCTTGGTTTTTTGTTTTTAATTTTTTTTTCCAGATTGTATTAGCTATGTATTTTAAATTTCAATAACTTTTTCTGTTAAAAAAATTTCATAATTATTAAGTTTTTTTTGTCACCAACTCTTTTAGATCTTGCATAAATTTGAAACTCCTTAATTTACTAATTTATTTTATTTTTTACCATAATTTATATCGTCGGTACTATAGTAAATGAACCTACCTGTTAGATTGACTATTTTCAAATTTGGCTAATATTTTGTTATGCCTGATATTTTTACGAAACATATTTTTCAAATGATATGTTTACCTAAAAACCCCTAAAAAATAGGAATCTCTTTATTGGCCGCTTGAGAAGTCTCATAAAAGGTGAATGTTAGGTCCCTCCGTGTGGAGGCATGGGCTTCTTAGCCCATTCAACATTCAAGCTCACAATGGGTTGATTGGGCAGCCACTTTAAGTGGCGTACATGTACAACAATATACTAAATTTTTTTTGGTTAAAAGGAAAATATAACTAAAGGGAAAAAACAAAGATACAAGGGGCAATATCTCAGGACCACACCAAAAGCCAAAGTCACAAGGCCTACAACCAATTATCTAAGAAGCTAGATTCAATCATAAGAGAATTAGTTTGGCTTAAGAAAATAAGTCTATCACTTATCATCCTAAAACTAACCTTGGAGATGAAGAGAATAATCAAGAACTTTACCAATAAAGATTCTCATGTTTCTCTCACACCAATGAGCAATTTGACACTCAATCTAGAAATATCAGAAATACAATCATCAATTAAAAAATCAACAAACTAGTTACCAAGAGCATGTTCATATCTGTTGTAACATTTTACTAAGAGAGGAGATAAAATAGCTTGAGACATAGGGCAATTGAAGAACATGCGCTGAGTTGCTTCTGAACCAGATACATAAAGAACACAAGCTGAATTAACTTGGGGCTTCCATTTCTTCACGTGATCCGTAGTTGAGAGCTTGTCTTGAATAACTAACCACGTGATGAAAGCACATTTGGGAATAGCCCATGTAACGCAGACGACCTTTGACCATGGAATAACATTTTGATGAGGATGAAGCGCTCTATAAGTACTTCTGATGGTAAAACTACCAGAAGAAGAAGTTGTCCACCTCCATGAATCTTCACTACCAGGAGAAGCCTGAGTACCCAGATCAAACCTCACTAATTTAAAGTAGAATGCACGGCAATATCAGGGAAAAATAAACCTTGATCATTAATTAAGACAGAAAGGGGAATGTTAATGCTTAACCCTGAGAGTTGCACCATTTGATCCCCCCAGCATTGAGAAGAATAACATTTGGATGCTAAGGGTCCGTAAACAATTTAATATCAGCACCATTACCCATAACAACATTGCAAAAACCCGCAACTTTGTCCCTCAATTTAATTAACTTCCTCTAAGACCAAGAAGGGTCTGAAGTAAGCTTAACAGTAAATATGGAATGCTTTCTTAGAAGGTAATAGTAACACCAAGCTACCCACAGGGAATATTTAGATCTGGAAACCAACTTCCAAAAATGTTTAGAGACTCCCGCATAATTCCATGTAAACAAGTCTCTAATGTTTAAACCACCCTCAATATAAGGAGTACAAACCTGATTCTGAGGCACTTTAGCTTGCCTAAAGTTATTAGTTCTACCAGTCCACAGGAAGTTTCTAAGAGCATCAATGATCGTCTTGATAACTTTCTTAGGGAGAATGAGCAAGCTAGCCTAAAACCCTTGAATGGAGAAACCTCTGGTAAAATGGCCCCCGTAACCCAACAGATAAAGTACATTACATAGTCCGTTTTAGGGATTGGCGACTTACCCATTCAGTGACTTTGGCACTGGACATTCCAAAAATGGGTACTATCGGGTCAGGTGAATTAAATAATAGACGCTTGTTGGCATTCCAGCCTTCCTTCTCCTTTCAAGGCCACAGAGAGTAGACTTGATGAGCTGAAGATTGCCTGTGAAAGTCAAGTGCCTATTCTCCTAGTTCTTTGCTTTATTAATGATTATGTCAACTAAAACATCACAGTGAACCTTAGTCAATTTAGTGGAAATCAAATGGATTACCAAGTACCTCACAGGCAAGGTACCTTTAACAAAACTGGTTTCCTGTAGGGTAGATTCTTGGATCTCAACATCAACATTAGAAAAGAAGATGAAGCTCTTTGCATTGTTTGGAGAGTGACTAGAAATCAAACTAAATAAATCCATACAAGATTTAACAATCTTAACAGAAGAAAGTTCACCTTTGCAGAACACAAGCAAGTCATCAGCAAAAGATAAATTAACAATCTTATCTTTCTTACATCTCCAATGGAAGTGGAACCCCTTAACGTCAGAACAAACCTGAAGAATCTCAATTAGCACCTCCATGCACATACCAAACAAATAAGGGGGAATAAGATCTCCCTATCTCAAACCTCTACCATCCTGAAAGTAACCATGCATACTACCATCAATATTAATAGAGAAAGAGAGAGTAGTCACACACTCCATAATCCAGTTGATAAACTTAGGAGGAAAGCCAAAATAAGTGAGGACTTTCCCTAAGAAAAACCAACTAATATTTTCATAGGCCTTAAGAAGACCAATCTTCATTGCACATACGAGAGAAGGATATTGCCAGAGATGGATCTACTTGGAATTAAAGTTTTTTTGTTAAGGCTAACCAAACCAGGAAGAACAACTTTTAACATATTGGCAAGCATTTTAGTAATACACTTATAAAAAAGGTTGCAGCAAGCAATGAGCCTAAACTCAGTAATTTTAGAGGGATTTTTTACCTTAGGGATAAGCGATATAACCGTGCTATTAAGTTTCTTCAACATCTCAACATGCTTAAAGAATTCCAGGACAGCAGCTACCACATCCTCCCCTATAATGTCCCAAGATTTTTTGAAGAACAAGGTAGAGAACTCATCTAAACCAGGAACTTTAAAATCATTGAAAGAGAAAAAAGTTTGTTTAACTTCAGCAGCAGTAATATCCTTAACCAAATTCTAAATTTGAGAAGGCAATACTTTGGGTTTAGTCACAGAGTAAATAAAATCCTAGTTAACATCAGGAATCGGCCTTTGAGTACCTAATAACTCACTATAAAAGTGAAATAATATGATTCTGAATGTCCTGAGTATCAGTAAATAAAGTGTCACAATCATCAGTAAGTTGAAGAATCTTGGCTCTTCTCTTGTTGGATTTGACAGCATTGAAGAAGAAGGAAGAGTTACCATCACTAAGATTTAACCACTAAATTCTGGACTTTTGCTTCCAAAAGCTCTCCTCTACCAGTTTCCATATAGAAAACTCATGATTTGTTGTCTTCATAGCAACCTGATGAGACATATTAGAAGGGGAATTATTAAGGTTAACATAGGTAGTCTCCAAAGCCCTCCTAGCATCCGTCACTCTCTTAGACACATCATTGTAATGAGAGGCATTAAACTGTCTCAAATCCAATTTGACATTCTTAAGTTTCTTAGAGAATCTATACATAGCAGAACCGTTAACATCAATACTCCAAGCACTAGCCACAACATCAGAAAAGTCTTACATCTCTGTCCAGAAGTTGAAAATTTTAAAAAAATGCCTCTTACTTTGAACATCAGGATAAAGCTTCACTACCATTAACAAGCACTCTATCAATCTTATTCATGATACTGCCAGGCCCAGTTTGATTATTCCACAAAGTGTAGAAAGAGCCAATAAATTACAAATCATGGACACCAATATTAGTAAGACATACTCCAAAATTTCTCATCTTCTCCCTCTACTGATAGCCCCCCTCCCCAGATTACTCATTAGGATGGAGAATAACGATGAAATCACCAATAATAAGCCACATAAAGTTGTTAGAACCACCCTTTAAACTAATCAAATCCTGCCAAATAACCTCTTTATCTCTCTGTTTGTTTGCAGCATAGACAACAGAAAGAATAAAACATAATGTTATATAACTGGACCCTGCAATGAATTATCTGAGAGGTCTTAAGGACCACAATCATATTTACATTAAGAGGATCAAATCTGAGTCAAATGTTGCCCGATGAATCTTGGTCATAATTTTCTAACACTTGCCAATTCTGAAAAGTAAAACTAGAGATCATTTGAAAGTGTTTCCACTTTACTCTAGACTCTAAGATGCCACAAAACACAAACCAGACTCTCTAACAGTCCTTCAAAATTCAGAATGTTTATTCGGAGTATTGAAACCTCTAACATTCCAAACAACAAAGTTATGGGACATTAATAATCAAGAGAGATTGGTGAACAACTCGCCATATTTTCAATCTGAGCACTAAGCTTATCCTGTTCTTGCCTTCTCCTCTGCTTCTATCTTAAAGAAATCTTGTTAGTGGAATGGGAGCAATCGGCATTGAGCTTACTCTGAGATGAAACCTCAATAGTAAGGGAATTGGCATGGCTAGAATCAACTATAACCTCTTGGTTAGCTACAATAATCAGATTCTCGTCTTGAGGATGGAATCATGTTCCACCAAGGTATTATCCTCTTCCTCTAAAGTGTCAAGAAGAAGAACAAGATAAGAGGAAGAAGGAAAATTTGAAGACTTTTTCCTAGTCACCACCACCCATTCTTGTTTCCTTTCTTTCACCTGTGGTTGGACTGGAGCTGTAGGTTGTTTCTGTGTTGCACAATCATGACCAAAAGTTTTGCACTTCTTGCATCTCTTGGGAAGACCCAGATACTCAATCTCAATCTTTTCCTCCTAAATACCATAAACAGATAAGTCAATCTCCATAAAGTTAGGCAAATCTGAGTCCATGTCAATCTCAATGAAGATCTTGGCATAGGACAACTTCCAGGCATTTACTGTAACTGCATATGCACATATAGGTTTACTAAGTATATTGCCAATACTATTAATACCATTTTAAGTCCATAACACTACAGGCACGTTTCACAGCTTCACCCAAATAGGGATATAGCTCATCTCTTCCTTTGTCAACTTCATTTTAGAGGACCACTCTTAAAGAATAAGAAGTTTACCCAACATATACCAAGGACCACCCTTCACAATAAGGTTCCTACCCTCCTCATTTTCAGAAATATCAATTAAACCACGTTTTCCCCATAAATAACGAGAAGCATTTTGGGCTTGGTTAAATGCATGTTTCCTCTCTAAAAATAACCCACAAGAGTGTTCTCGCATTTTGTGAACCCCTCCATCACAATGGTTTCATCAATCCTATATTTTCCACTTTCCAAATCTTTCACATGTATTTCATTCAAAGCATGGAACGGGATATTAGGTTGTCTGACTCTGTCTACCCATTTTGGTTTGTCAATTTTCACAGGTTCTTTTACCACAACAGGGATATTCTAGGCATGCTCCATCACGACAGTTTCTTGATTTTTCTCCATAAGGGCAGCATACTCTACGTTATTTTCAACATTAATAATATCATTTATAGATTTAGTCACGTTCAGCCTAGTACCAGTTTCACCATTTTTGTACAAGTCATTATCATTTAAATCAGACGCATTGATTAAAAGAGGAGGATAGTTACCTTGAAGCCTTTTTCCTAGAGAAGAAGGACTCTTAACAGAGGAGGGAAAAGGTGGGAATTTGTTGTGTACATCAATATTCCCCATAGAGTTGAGATTACTCGAAGGGGAAGCGTTGTTCATTGCTTTCAGACCCTCAGCTCCTTCCCCCAAATTAGGAAAGTTCTGAACATGATAAACAATTGTCTTTTTAAGGCACCTAGGACCACGTTTATGACCCACCATGGTCGAGTCCAAAAGCTTTTTGTTGTCATGCAAGATTTTTCACTGTTCCCCACACCAACTTTGACTCCACGTGACTCAGCGCGGTGGTCATCGCACGCTGACAACTCAATGCCAGTCGCTCATCAATATTAACTACATGTTGTAAGGGAAAAATACTCTATATTGAATTAGGGTAACCTCGCAATTTAAAAGGTGAAGTTTGTGAGCCACCGATACATGAGGAAAGAGAGACAACGACAGTGATAGTCTGAGGGCATATTTGTGGTCATCCTCAATGGTTTAGTATTCAATCTGTTAATTTTGAGATCCCTATACTAGTTAAATTATTCTATTTTATTGTATATTCATCTATAACAGTGATGAATAATAATGGTGTATCCCATTATTTTTTATAGTGGAAGAATTATTCAGAGTTTGTCGCGTGATTTTTCCTTTCATTCTGAAGGGGTTTTCACGTTAAATTTAGTGTTCCTATTTTTTGATTTCCTTATTAAGTTATTTATTATCTCAGCTTGAAAATTTATTTTGATATTGATAATTGATTACCAACTACATATTATTGGACTACAGTGAATATGGAATTCGAGTAAAAATTTCAACAAGTGGTATCAGAGCATGATTGACGTTATTATTTGTTCAGGGTAGTCATGGAGGTTAATACAAGTAGAATGGATTTGTCTGAATGGGACTAACTGGCGATTGCGAAAATAAAAATGGAGGACATTCTTTACTGTAAAAAGTTTCATGCTACCATCAAATGTGATACTGCGAAGCCAGTGAATATGAGTAAAGAAGATTGAAAATTGCTGAATTGACATGTCATCGGTTACATTCATCAGTGGGTGGATGATAATGTCTATCATCATATAATTAGTTAAATCTCTGCGTACTCTTTGTGGATGAAGTTAGTGTTGTGGGTAATGCCCTCAAAGCATATGTATTGATATTTTAATATAAAATTTAATGGAATTATATTCTTCTTATAATTATTCTTTTACATTATTGTTGAATAATTTATATAAATATCTGAAAATTCAATAATCATTAATAATACTATGATTGTGTATTAGTAGGAGAGTATTAAGATCATGGATAATGAATAAAATTATCAGCAATATATTAAAGTATGTATCTTTAATGAATTATTGGTAGTACGGTTCACTAGATCCGGATAATTGATGTGGATAGATATCTTAGTAAATGTACTTTACATAATAAGAGTATATATGACAGGACCGATGTCAATTAATATCTTTATTAACTTACCTTTTATCATAAAGATTTAATACATATCAATCTGATGATCATATATAGATCAGTCTGAATCCTGAGTAGTCATGAACTCTTATACATGTCTACTGGATCTTTTGATTCACTTGTTAATGTTTATTTGTAAAACATGCTAGTGACTTTTGTTTTGGAGATTCAATAATATGGATGGTTGAGAACATGATCTTACAAGATTTGGAATCCAAGCTTTCCTAATGAATCGTATATTGGTTCCCTTAAGTGTTGATTCTGGAACTGAATGGGTGTTGAGTTCAAATTTATAATACGATTATAAATTAGCTATTCACTAGTGAATTAAAGGTACTTAAGGATCAATAGGTAATTCGAGGGTAAAATGGTAATTTTGAATGGCTCTAATTTATGAACCAATAATTGGAGGACATAACTACGTGAAATAATTATACCAATGGAATACACAATATTACTATGTAAATACATTTTATAATCTCTAAGAGTGCAATTTCATATTTATAGTGGAGTAATAATGTAATTAATAAAGAGTTTAATTAATAATATGATTTATTAGAGCTTAGGATAATAGGTTCATGGTCCTCAAGTCATCTCACTACTATACAGTTTAAGATATGAATATTTTAGGACATGAGAAAATGACTAATTTGCAAAAGAAATTATATTTCTAGGGCAATTACATAATTATGAGATAATTATGTGTGATTATTTAATGAAATTATTTATATGAATTCTTAGAAATTATATATAAATAATTATATCGATTATTTTTTTTAATTATCGATAAGTGAGACAGTATATCTAATTTATGAAATTAGATAATGTTAAATTATTATTAGATAATAATTCAAAATTTGAATAAACTAAATCGGTTATTAGTGAATTAACAGATAAACTAGTTGATAGGGATAATCAGATAAGTTAATTTTGAATTAACTGATATGTGGATATTTATCTGTTTAAAATAAATTTTTAATTCATAGTAATTTTCACGTGTCAATCACTGATTAAGAATTAGATGCTGACATGAACTACTGTAGCACCACGTGATACTAAGTAGTGGGCGTGCAGTACTGTAGTGCCACACAACACTACAGTAGTGCTGTAAGGCACTGTATTAGTTCATTGCAACTGTAGTGCCATGTGGCACTGCAGTTGTGCACCAAGTTGTAGTGGGTCCCACTACAATGACAATTTAGTGATTAAATGTTATTTTGTGTATATCCCTAAAAATCTTATAAGCCTAGAAAATATATATAGATATTATTGTAATAGCCTCAGGTTGGTCGAGTATTGAGAATACATTTGCTATCAGGGTGAACTTTATTTGTGACTAAAAGTTATAAAAAAACTCCGAAAGAATAATTATCGTATTCTCTTAGAGTATTATCTCACTAAATTAATCATTCTCAGTAATTCTCTACATCTCATGTGTTGAGTACATCTAGAGACAGAAAAAATGTCTTTGAATTATTCTACATGCTCGCACACGTCCTAATGTGTTTGAGGATTGACTTGAAAGATCTTGGTGTATATCTCGTAGTCCGTTATTCGTGGGAACGCGGGATCATTGGTTTACGAGGACGCTTGATATAGACTACAAGAGGAATATGATTCCTATCCATGTATGTCTTATATTTAATATATAAATATATAATGGATTCTAATCGAAAAGAGTTTTTCAATAAAAAAATTATTTTGGAAACCATTGTGTCCCGTTTATTTTCTTTTATCGAAAAATATTCTTTTTTTTAAACCCACACGCTACCGCCGCACGGGCACCACATTTCCAATAATTGGTACCAGAACGGTCTTTATATGTTTATACATTAAATATTGTGTGAGTGTTCTTGCATTATTCATAATATATGTGATATGTATGAATGAATGAATGATTTTATTTTTTGAATGTATGGTTAAATAATGAATCTTTAATTGTATGATGATTATTGAGTTATGCTTTGTTCTTTAATTTTTCTTAGATCTTGTGTAAGCCATTTTGGGGCGTAGGAATTTTTGTAATTTTATTTTGAATATTAAATTATAATTGTTCCGATCGCAAGAGGAGGAAGAACACGCGAGATGGACGTGGAGGAAAAAGAAAAGAAATAGGAATTCCTTGGGATTTCTAGCGCTGGCGCCGTTGGAAAAATTGGCTCCGGCGACAAGCTTGATAGAAAATTGACACCAGTGGCGGCTGGCGGTGGTCGATGGTGGCTGCCGGAAGCCTGTGGTGGTGGTCGGCTAGGGAAGTTTTCACAAAAACCTTGATACGAACTTACCCTATCACTGTAGAATTTTGTGAAACCCTAACTCTATATTTTATCTTTTAAATTTTAAAATTAATGTAATTTTAAAATTATTTATTAATTTTTAATTTTATGAAAATTAGATTAATTTATTTATTTGGTTTGATCCAAGTTTGACTAAGTCAATAAATTATTCTTTGACTAAGTCAAATTCAATATTTTTAAAAGATAATTATAGAGATAATTTTTAATTAAGAATAATAGTTTTTCCTAAGAAAAGGATTTTGTTAAAAGATAAAAGATTATAAAGATGGATATTAGGTGGAGAATGAGATATTTTGAAAATATGTAATTTTGAAGTCTTCTTTATATTTTTATTTCTTTATTTCAATGGTTGTAATTTTGAAATATCAAATAGTCACTAGGCCTATTATTATTTATTTACTTGTTAAATAATTGTTCATTGATATAATTGATAACATGATCTTGCATTAATCGATCACATGTCATACATGAAACCCCACACACACTACATCGAAAAAGCTGCGACAGTGGCCAAAAAATGCTATCATAAGGTTTTCATAACGTTATGTCTATCAACATTATGAAAACTCCGACCCTACGATAGCATTTTAAATGCTATCATAACCACTTTTAATAACATTTTTAAACGCTATGGAAAGTGTGTCATTGCGCTTGGTATGCTTATAACAACTTTTATAAAACGTTATGGAAAATGTTCTATGGTGTTTCAAAAATTCTATGGAAAACTTTCTATGGCTTTTCAAAAATACTATTGGAAGTTTATAATATCATTTTTTAAAGACTGTGATAAACGTACAAAGCACAATGACATACTTTCTATAGCATTTAAAAAACGCTCTAGAAATGTTACAATAACATTTTTTAAATGCTGTAGAAAACGCTATTAAACGGTATTATAGCGTGTAATAAAGCTGTTAAAAGATTTCTATAGTGTTTTAAGAACGCTATTGTATGTCTAACCATATCATAATTGCATTTGCCTATTTTACTTCTTTACACTATTATATTCTCTTATAGGATTTTAAATGCTATAAATAGTTTACGCTAATGTATCAAACAAAGAATATAAAGATCATCCATTGAATCACTAATTGATGATATTTAATTAAAGAAATTTACTAATAAAGATCCATATCAAATATGATATCAAATGTCCAAAAAAACCCTACAAAAAGCATTCCAAGTTGTTCATATCACATATTACAAATATTTTGAGTTGTACTGAATATCACAAATACAAGCCAAAGTTTTCATCAAAGAACTTTCATGTCTTCTTGTTGGAATCAGATTTCCCATCACTATGTGGAACCACACACCACCAGAATTACTATGTGTTTGTTGTATTTTTGGTGGACCTATATGAAAAAATAATTGTTATAGTTCAATATCCACTTATAAACATATATATGATCTCTATAAAAGGCTTCCCAATATTCAGACATATTGATCTATTAGATTGTAATCTAGATTGCAAAACCCTATTTCTCGAAATACATACTTTCTATGCATCCATGTTCTATCCTTGAAAATGCATATATACTAGCAAGTTAGAAAAATAACATAAGAAAATCCAACACAGATGCAAGAACAAAAATGCAAATCTAATATTTCAATCCACATTTCTAGCCCCCCCAACCCAACATTTCAATCATGTCCACAAATTATGTCAACCAACATTTCTAGCGCTCATAATACTAATCATCATAGAAGAAAAGTTTAACATGATATTCAAAATCCAATCCTAACAACATAAACAAATCCAACAAAAATTCAAATTCGACATTCAATCTACATTTCTGGCACCCCACATTTGTAGCACCTCCCCCCCAACATTTGTAGCATCCCCCCCACCCACACAACATTTCAATCATGTCCACAAATTATGCCAACCCACATTTCTAGCTCTCACAATACTAATCATCATAGAAGAAAAATTTAACATGATATTCAAAATCCACCCTACCAATATAAACAAATCTAACAAAAATGCCCCCCCCCCAATCGCATTTTTATTTACACGTTGCTGATAGAACTTAATCATGTAATCTTCTAGACCTGAAGCCAATGAGCAAGCAAAATAACTCGAATAAGAATTAAAAGCCAAGAATACAAATGCAAATATAACATTTCAATGCACATGGGTAGCACTCCCGACATTTCAACCATGTCCAGCATTTATGTCAGCCCACATTTTTAACTCCCATAATACTTATCATCATATGAGTAATTTTTTAGATAATATTCAAAATCCAAACTCACCAACATAAACTAATCCAACACAAATGCAAATCCAATATTTCAATGCACATGGCTAGTGGGGGGGAGCATTTTAATCTCCAACTCATTAAAATGCACACAATTTTCATCATCATATCTATAATCACCACCACCCTTTTTCTTCCAATCTCAATTAACACCACTAATGCAGCCAATAATCAAACTCAACCTAATTTAAATCATGCCAGCAGCAGCCGAGTTTGTAGTTCACCATTTTTTTATGTGCCTTCTTCCAAACATTGATTCTAGAAACAGATTCAGGGGTTTGGCTGCTTTTTTCTATAAAGAACCAAATTCAATAAGTTAAGGATGATTAATTTATTTTTGTTAAAAAATAAAAATCTATATTTTACCATATTATCAGTCAATCTCCCATATCCTCTGCGGCTGCATGTGTGTGGGTTTTATTTTTTCTTCATCTCTTTGAATATGCCACTTATTTCCTAGAGAAATGTATACATATGACATATAAGTATTAATTTAAATATAAAAAATTACCTTTGATTTTTCTCCCATCTTATCGGGCTTCAATTTCTTCATTTCTTGCTCGTTAGCCGCATTTCTTATGCTAGTGACAATTTTTTATTTAGACCTCCACAACTCTCTCATGTGTGAAATTATTGTTTTATTACATTATTAATCAATTGTATATCTCGCTTAACAATAAAAAATGAAGTGTGTATGACAATGCTAAAACAATGTACTATTTGCCTAACAATTAACAATGCAATATTTAAGTAAATTACCATACCTGTATTGATTCCCACATAACCTCCTTCATTCTCGTGGGAACCTTTCTCCAATATGTAATTATTATGGGTACGATTCCCGCACAACATGTCCAATAAAAGATGATAAACTATCATAACCTTCACCAATCGGTTGTTCAATGATGTTCATCTCTATGTTAATCCGATTATTACCCTCACAACAATACTATTCAACTTAGTTGCACCTCTCCTTCGTGCGGTCTCTACATGAGATTCAGGTGTAGACTCATATGAATCGGTAGTGGGTGAAATTAAAATGTCTTTAGGTGTAGCTCCCCGATTGTTGGATGCGGGAGAATCATGCGGTTGGACATGGTTGACTAGCTGAGCAAGTGGTGTCATGTTAGGTTGAGGATGTGTCATGCTAGGTTCTGGAGATTTATCTTTAGATACTATGTTTTGTATCGAGCGTTTATTTCTCGATGGATGGAAATCTGAAATTGATTGGGACTCAGTTTCTGAGAGTTTACATTGCAGCCTTTCTTTTGATCCGCCATACTAATTAACCTATTCAATACGAACAAAAAATGCATGATCAAAACACTATATTTATATCATCAATGTAATATTTGAAAGCAATTAAATTAAAGGAAAGAGAAGTTATCATATACCTTCTTTTCTGCCTTAAAGTTCAAGACTTCGAAATATTATAAGATATATAAGTATGAAAAAAATAGATTGTAGAATATTGATAGGTGAAAGAAATATGCATAGAATATTTTTAGATAAATTGACATTTAGTCTAGAATAATGTCTTCACCATCAAGTCTTACATAACTACATTCATCACTATCATCATCATTCATTTCAAGTATTAAGGAGAACTCTTGAGGCATGAAATTCTCATCATCATTGTGATTCTCATTGTACATCTCCAAATCATATAAACCTCTAGGTGGTGCCCTAAGAACATTATACCAATTAGAGGTCTCATGCTCTCTAGAATGAAAAAAATTGTTTTGCTTGCGATGTTAATATGAATGGATCCCTGACAAATTTGGATTGTCCTTGGTGTAGATTGACGATGGTGAAACCATCTTCAAACCTAATGCCATTACTTACATTTGACCAGATACATTTAAAGATTGGAATATGAAAAGTATAATAATCGAACAAAATTATATCATGGATTACTCCATAAAAAAAAACCACATCATAAACTTATGAAATGTCCCTAGCACTTAATCTGCACATAGTTGTTGCTTCAATCGTGACACCACTATTTTGAGTTGACTTTTCTTCTTCCTTAGTATAAAAGCGTTGTTCGTTAATAACATATCCAGTATAAGATAATGCTTGTTTTCTAGGACCAAATGCAAGCCATTTTAGTATGTCCAACCCATCACTCATAGAAGAATTCATCTGAATCTATAAGAGAACATTAAAATTAATTTGTCAATATCGTAAAAATTTCACCAATCATGTAAAACAATTTGCAGCATGTAATCAACCTTCCCCTTAATCCATGGTGAAAATTTTTATGTATGCCTTTCCCATAGCAAGGTATGATTTCTTTTAAGATCTTTATTTGATCGTTGTAACTCGCTCAAATGTCTCCTAACATCAAATGTACACATATTGATAGGTGATATATCAATGCCATGTAAATATAAATAGTTGAATATTCTAAGAAACTTATAATTACTTGCTCAAAGAATGGTTCAACCACACCCGTATTGAATAACACATAACGATGCACACTTTATATCATTTCATCACTCATCATTGATGTTTCTGCTAAGAGTGGACGTCCTTCAAGAATAATGTCTCTAATGAAAACTTTTTTATGACATTTTCCATGACGTACTCCTATTTCTTTCTCCATAAACTCACTACAAAAGTCCATGCACCCATCCGCTAGATAACATTCTACAATACACCCTTCAGGTCGTGCATGATTTCAAATGTATCCTTTTAATATCTTCATATACCTAAAACCAAAAATGCACATTTAAATGTATTTTATACATTTAGGACAATATTGCAACTGAAGAATCATGCTTTGATTGACTTTCAAAAGGATACATCCAACGGAAATGGACAAGACCATATAGAAGTGCTTCTCACTCCAAGTGAATAACTACGTGAACCATTATGTCAAAGAATGATGGCGGGAAGAACCTTTCAAAGATGCACAATGTTTCAACTATTTCATCTTCCATGGCTTGTATTATTTCTCTATCAATGAAAGGCTGATACAGTCTATTGAAAAAAGCACATAATCTGAATATTGCATCTTTGGACCCTTTTGGAAGCAGTCCCGTTAAGGCTACAGGTAACAACTACTGAATGAGAACATGGCAATCATGTGATTTAAAACTGAGGACTTTACAATCTTCCATTGATATGCAATTTCTAATATTAGAAATGTAATCATCTAGTAATTGTAAATCGAACATCCTCCTACAAAAGGTTTCTTTCTCTTTTTTTTGTTAATGAGTATATAGTAGGAGGAAGGACGATTCTAGATCCATCATCTTTTGGATGCAAGAATGCTTAATATCCATGTGTTGTAGATCCTTACGTGCATTGATTCCATCTTTTGATTTTCCTTTCACATTCAACAATGTAGCAATAATGCTTTCACATATATTTTTCTCAATGTGCATCACGTCCAGATTATGACGTAATATTTAAACCTGAAAATGTGACAACATCTAAAAATAATCAAAATGAAACTAACAATGGAGAAGTTGAAAGATATTAACCTCCCAATATGGTAGATCAAAGAAGATTGAAATTTTCTTCCATATAGTATTCGCTTCTTTGCATTTTTTGTTCCTTTTCTTACTACATTTTCCAAAATTTTTGACATGGTCTTTCAGTTCGAGAGAAAGATTCGTGACCAGTCATGATTCTAGGAATTTTCTCATGCTCCTCGTTCCCATCAAACCATGCTTTCTTTGTCCTAAATGGATGAGATGGAGGTAGAAAGCGTATGTGACCCATGTATGCACATTTACTACTGTATTTTAACCAGTAGGAATGTGTGTTTTCACCACAAACTGGACATGCTTTTTTTTCCTTTCGTAGTACATCCAGCAAGATTTTCATATGCTGGAAAATCATTGATGGTCCACATCATATAGTTTTCAGATAAAAAATATTTACTGAAAGCATCAAAAGTGTGCACCCTATTATTTCATAAATCTTGAAGATCTTCTACTAGATGTTGTAAATACACATTGATATCATTCCCTGGTTGTTTCGCTCCAGATATTAACAATGTCAAGAAGATATTTTCTTTTTTCATGCATAACCATTTGGTAAGTTATAGGTCACAAGCATGACTAGCCAAGAACTATATGTACTACTCAAACTACGAAAGTGATTAAAACCATCTACGGTAAGTCCTAACATAAGATTACAGTGATCAGATGAAAAAGAAGGTCATTTCTGATTCACCAACTCCCACGCCACATAATCTACAGGGTGATGAATCTTCCCATCATTACTCTTATTGTTTTGATGCCACCTTAAAGCTTCAACAACTTTTATAGATTTAAACATCCTCCTAAACCTAGAAATTATATGAAAGTTCCACAAAACTTTAAAAGGTACACCCTTTTTTATCTTATTTGCACATTCATCAACTTTCCACCTTGAAGAGCCACATCTTGGACATTTCTCCAAATGTTGATTCATACATGTTGTGTGTGTGATTTGTTTACTTCATCCACTTTATCTTCTCCAAGTATTTGTTCTCCATGGTGATACCAAGTTGTATACGTTAGGTCCATTCTTTTTATGACTAAATGCTTAAAAACCATGTCAATACATTGATGACACATATTTCGACATTCTTTGCAAGGACATAAAATTTGCTCTACATAATGTGCATTTCTTTCTGCTATCTTATCAAAATTCCAAGCTCCTTCCTAATACTCTTTTATACCTCTATCAATTAAAACATAAAATACTAAGATATCTATTTATGATTATAATTTAAACTTATCTTAAATAAAAGTAACCAATCTTTTTACCTTTCGAGACACACCCAATCTTTATCCATTCTAAAGCTACGAATTATTGATAAGTTAACTACTGAAATGTAGATATGATTACATTTTGTATTTCCTTTCAACTTATCAAAAAGAAAAAAAAGAAAGAATACATGATCACATACGACTAAAGGATAAGTACAACTATTGGCTAAATAAGCATTAAAGTTTCATGCCCAACTTTTTTATCAGTAAAGTAATATAGAAATTTACTTGTACAAATTTGCCAATCAATCAAACTAATAACATAAACAAATAAAATCTAGCAAAATACCTTTATAGTACCTTCACTGCACGCCACGCAAGTCCTTTGCAACATGCTCTTGACTAGGTCTCTATTGTTTGCAATCCTGCACACATTTTATTAAACTACAGTTAGGCCAAACTAAAACAATAAGCTAATTCATCATTAAACTATCAAACGTCATAGGCCGAGATAATGTTGGTTCCAGTATGGTACATTTTCATCCCTATACTTTTAATTTCAGCAAAATACTAGTTCCCATTTTCAAGAAAAAATTAATTAAAACTTAACTTTTAACCCAAAAAAGAAATAATTAATTCGCATTTCTAATGA
Organism: Datisca glomerata; assembly: GCA_003255025.1. Taxonomy (NCBI): domain Eukaryota; kingdom Viridiplantae; phylum Streptophyta; class Magnoliopsida; order Cucurbitales; family Datiscaceae; genus Datisca; species Datisca glomerata. The sequence goes on along the minus strand of QANY01002976.1, from coordinate 5,948,723 downwards.
TTAATAAATCAAGAATTTAAGCATCCAAAGAAGCATAACTCATAGAAATTGGGTTTAGAAATAAAAAAACATTTTTTATTTTTTTCAAAAATACTGAATACACATAAATAATCAAACAAAAGGAAGAAGTATAGATTGCATAACCACATCCAGAAGTCTATCTATTGAATGATTACTTATGAGTTACAACTAATTACAAACTGCATTGAACCATTTTGACCTAGTTTAAAACCAAAATTGGGAGATTCCAATTGGGAGGCTAAACTAAAATATAAAACATGACTGAGTGGAAAACAACTAGGAATGGAATAAAAATGTTATAAAGAAAAATCTAATTGGGAGATTCACTCTCTTTCATACAGTAAATGAGAGAAGGAACTCTTCTATAAATCAAAAGAAAAAATAAAAGAAACACGACCAGCCATGTAAAATGGTGAAAGATATCATTAATTTATATAAAAATCTATAGTAATATAATAGCAAAATTAGCCTAAAAAGATTTCCAATTGTTTTTTATTAGCAATGATGTTCTGGTCAATGTGATCTTTACTACTCATATATATAAACATTAAGGCAGTAGCTACTGCAATAGTTAGAAAATGTGGAATCATGTGGCTATGATACAGTGTGCTCACAATTAAACACCAAATGTTGTAACCTTTTAAATTATGTAAATCATGATGTAAGAAAAGTAAAAGTAAATATACATTTAAAAACCAAATGTTGTAACCCTAATTAACTTAGACAGAATTTCTCAAAAAAAAACACAAAAAGCAAACAAATATGACAAACATGGACATGAATTAGAGTGAGAGTGCTGGAAAATAGAGCTGCTACACAGAGCTGAAAGACAAAGAGATGTAAGAGAGAGAGAGAGAGAGCTGCACGACATAACTACAAGACAAGAGAGAGAGAAATGCGAGACAAATCTACGAGAGAAAACTACTACCTTGACACGCTGGGATGATAGAGCTGCAAGAAGCTACCGTACAGAGGTTTGCGAGAGAGAGTTGGAAGAGTGAGATTCAGCTAGTAGTATCCCTGGGCTTTGACAATCGTAAAGAGAGGTGTTATATCTGAGGGAGCTTAGTTAAGAGGTTGAAGAAAGATGGCTTTAATTGTGAGGAGTGTAATCTTTTGCGGGTTGGATGTTTTTGTCCCCGCACCCTATGCCCCATAAAATTTAAGCTTTTCTTACTTGGGAGAGAGCTTCACCTAGCGAGGAAAGCTTCATTCCAGAGAGACCCATTGGTGATCTTCATTGTAGAGAGAGAATAGAAGCGCTTCGTTGCGGAGAGAACAAAGGTGCTTCGTTGCAGAGAGAATAGAGGCGATTAGGTGAGCCCTAAGATTAGTGAGAGAAAGAGAGGTTAAAGCTGAGAGAAATATGGTTAAGGAACTGAGAGAAAGAAAGTCGTCAAAGATGAGAGAGGTTCAAGCTGAGAGTATAAGCTGAAAGAGGGTTAAAGCGCTGAGAGAAAGAGAGTCGTCAAAGCTGAGAGAGATAGGTTGAAAGAGGGAGTGTTTATGAGAAATTTTTTAGGAGGGTTGGGTAAATTTTGGTCCCCTGTGCCTAGTTTCCTTACCGTTTTGTGTCAAAACATGATCCTAGTGTGCTATAGAAGCACATGTTTGTTGTAGTGATAGTTTTATTTAATCGTGCATCTCGTCAGTAGAAGCATGGTTTATTAGGATTGTCCTAATATGTTTATATGAATTATTTTGACAAATCAATTGCATATAAAATACTTTATTTTAATTAGTTAAAACTTGGTAATCATACCACTTTAAAGGCTACAATAACCTTTATGATATTCAACTTTATTAAAAGAATATTATTAAAGTTTGATGAATGTAATTAATTAGTTAGTCTAAGTTCACCTAATTTTTATTTAGGCTTTTTAGAATGTTAAATGAACTGTTAATTTCACATTCATAGGGTTATATTTTTTTAACTAGTAATTAATTTAGAATTAATTCTTTAGTTAAAATAGAAACACATTATCTTAAAATAGTGAGTGGGAGAAGGTTGACATGTTAATGTAACCTATAGTCTCCATTATTAGTACAACACCATGAGGTACAGTGAGGGCCTCAAGATGGCTTTGTTTTCATCCCCTTAAGGAAGGTTTCGGGTTGTATCAATACCAATGTTGGATTTCTTAAGAAGATAGGACTAAGTGATGTAGTTTAGTTTTTACCGACCCTAATGTGGCATATTCTAAATCAAGTCATGGAGTCCGAAATAATGAGTTACACTCACAAAGTCACAATTAAACTTTGAGTTAATAACTGTGACTTGACCAAATTAGCGTTACCTTATCGTTAAAAGTGAAAATATGAGATATTTTAAGTTTTAATTAATAAGAATGAGAATGTCTCATAGCCAGGCTAAGATTAATTTGACTGACCCTAAGGCAGCATATTAATTGTAAGGTTGTTTTATCGTGGATTAGTAAATGTTAAATTTATGTATTTAATATGTTGCATTCACGAATCACGTTTACTTTCTGAATTCTGGATATTTATTTTAATTATATTGAGAATGTCTCATAGACAGTCTAATTAGTTAAAACTTGGTAATCACACAACTCTAAAGGCTATAATAACCTTTATGATAACCAACTTTTTTAAAAGAGTTTTATTAAAGTTTGATGAATGTAAATAATTAGTTATTCTAAGTTCACCTAATTTTGATTTAGGCTCTTTAGAAGGATAAATGAATTTAGACCAATTAGATTGCATTAACTGTTAATTTTACATTCATAAGGTTATATTTTTTTAACTAATAATTAATTTAGAATTAATTGATTAGTTAAAATAAAAATTCATTTTCTTAAAATAGTGAATGGGAGAAGATTGACATATCAATGTAACTTATGGTCTCCATTATTAGTACAACACTGTGAGGTACAGTGAGGGCCTTGAGATGGCTTTATTTGCATCCCCGTAAGGAAGGTTTCGAGTTGTATCAATACCAAGGTTGGACTTCTTAAAAAGATAGGACTAAGTAATGTTGTTTAGTTTTGACCGACCCTAGGGTGACATATTCTAAATCAAGTCATGGAATCTGAAATAATGGGTTACACTCACAAAGTCATAATTAAGCTTTGAGTGGATAATTGTGACTTGACCAAATTAGCGATAACTTTTGTTAAAAGAGAAATATAAGATATTTTAAGATTTAATTAATAAGGATGATTATATATTATAGACAGTCTGAGATTAATCTGATTGATCCTAAGGTAGCACATTAATTGTTAGGTTATTTTATCGTGGATTAGTAAATGTTAAATTTATGTGTTTAATATGTGCATTCACGCATCACGTTTACTTTCTAAATTCTGGATATTTATTTCAATTATATTAAATTATGTATGTTTTATTTTTCAGCTGTTATTATGTTTATCATGGGCAACCTATTACTGCTTTACTTGCATTTGAGAAATTGAATCTTGATAATTTCATAAGATGGAAATCAAATTTAAACTTGATGTTAATTTGTGAGAAAAAAAATTGTTCTTACTGAGGAATGTCTTGAGTAGCTCGCTGCCAATGCACCTAAAAATGATAGGGACAAGTTTGATGCTTGGATTCAAACCAACAACAAAGTGAAGTGCTAAATGCTTGTGAACATGAATGATGTTCTGAGAACTAAGCATGAGAGCATGGAGACTGCCTATGAGATTATGAAATCTCTATAGGCGATGTTTGGACAGCAGTCTGATCAAAGTAGTCATGAGGCTACTAGGAGCTATATGACCACCAAGATGAAGAAATGTACTTCTGTGCGTGAACATGCTTTAAACATGATCAATATAATGCATTAGGCAAAAGTACATGGGGCGACCATTGATGAACAAACTCAAGTCAGCATTATACTTGAATCGCTTACATCTGCTTTTTCTGCTTTCACCACCAACTATATTATGAACAAGTTACAATTCAATATGTCTCAATTGTTGAATAAATTGCAGACTTTTGAGTCACTCAATAAGAGTATGACCAAAGAGGGCGAGGAAAATGTTGTCAAGCAAAAACCTTCTTCCGCTGTTGTTAAAAATAACAAGAGGAAGAAGATCAATGGTAAGGGAAAAGGTAAGAACAAGAAAGGGAAGAAAGCCAAGACATTGCCAAAAGCCAAAAAGAATAAGAACGACATCAAGCCCAAGGGAAAATGTTTCCTGAAGGTCATTGGAAAAAAAATTGTAACAAGTATCTCTCGGAGCTGAAAAAAAAAGGTAACTATGATTTACTTGTACTTGAAGCTTGTTTAGTGTAATATGATTTGTCATCCTAGATACTGGATTCAGGAGTCACTAACCATGTATGTTCTTCTTTGCATATGTTTGATTCATCAAGGGAGCTGGCTGATGGTGAGATCATTATGAGAGTTGGCAGTGGTGCGTTTGTGTCAGCTAAAGCATTGGGAACAATCCATTTTAATTTTAGAAATAATTATTTAGTTTTGAACGACGTTTATTATATTCTTGGATTTTTGAGAAATTTGATGTCTCTTTTTTTGCATGAACAATTATTTGAACTTTCTTTAATTAATAATGAGTTTATTATTTCTAAGAATGGATTCAATATTTGTCATGCAAAAGTATCAAACGGATTGTATATGCTTAAACTGAGTGAAGGCGCGTTCAATAATTCTGAATTTTTTAAAGTAGCAAAACCTAAAAGTAACAAATGACAAAGAGTTTCTCATAATGATGATAACACATATCTTTGGCATCTTAGGTTGGGATATATTAATCTAGATAGGTTAAACAAGTTAACAAAATATGGTGCTTTGAGAGAATTAAAAGATGAAACTCTTCCTGTTTGTGAATCTTGTTTAGAGAGTAAAATGATCAAGAGATCTTTCACAGGAAAGAGCCAAAGAGCTAAGTAAGCACTTGAGCTAGTGCATAGTGATGTTTGTGGACCGATCAATGTACATGCTAGAGGTGGGTATGAGTATTTTATCACTTTTGTTGAAGATTACTCAAAATATGATTATACTTACCTACTGCATAGAAAGCCTGAAACTTTTGGAAAGTTTGAAGGCTACAAAGTTGAAGCTGAAAAGCAATTAGGTAAATCATTGAAAACTCTTCGATCAGATCGAGGTGGTGAATACTTGGATTTAGAATTCAAGGATTACTTGCTGGAGTATAGAATCCTATCCCAACTCACAACTCTTGGAACACCACAGCAAAATGGTGTTTGAGAAAGGAGAAACTGAATCTTTTAAGATATGATTAGGTCGATGTTAAACTACTCATCACTACCACTTATATTTTGGGGATATGCATTACACACAGCAATATACATTTTCAATGTAGTGCCTTCTAAGTCTGTAAGCAAGATACATTTAAAGTTATGAAATGGCTCCAACCCATGTTTGCGTCATTTCCATATATGGGGGTGTCCATCTCACATTCTTTGACCTAAGATTGAAAAGTTTGACTCAAGGTCTAAAGTGTGTATATTTGTTGGCTATGCTCCAGAGACTAGAGGTGGGTACTTTTATAGTCATAAGGATCAAAAGGTGTTTGTATCGGCAAATACCACCTTCCTTGAACACAACTATATGGAAAACTACAAATCTCAAAGCAAAGTAGTTCTCAAAGAATTAGCGTTTGATGAGATCTACCCACCTTCATCATCAACTAATAAACAACAAACCACAGAAGCCACTATTCCTGCTTAGGAAGCCCGAGTGCAATGTCGTAGTGGGATGGTTGTAAGACAACCTATTCGCTCTGAATTAGAGGCACATGTCCTAGTGTCTAACACTAATAAAGATGATCAATTAACCTCTAAAAATGTGGTGGATGATCCTAACAAGGAGAAATAGCAAGATGCCATAAACCAAAAAATGGAATCGATGTATTCCAATTCCATCTAGGAACTTGTAGATCCTCCTGAGATGTCAAGCTCATTGGATGTAAATGGATCTTCAAGAAGAAAAGAAATGCAGATGGGAAAGTAGAGATTTTCAAGATATGGCTGGTTGCCAAGGGATATACATAAAGGGAATGAGTCAATTATGAAGAGACATTCTTCCCTGTTGCCATGCTAAAATCTATTCATATTTTTTTTGTCCATTGCCACTAGTTTAGACTACGAAATATGGCAAATGGACGTCAAGACAACTTTTCTGAATGACTCTCTTAAAGAAAGCATTTATATGATGCAACTAGAAGGGTTCGTAAAAAAATGGCAAGATAAAAGCGTGTGCAAGTTGCTTAAATCTATTTATAGATTAAAGCAAGCATCTAGATCTTAGAATATTACCTTTGATGATATTGTTAAATGATATGGCTTCGAGCAAAATGTTGATGAAGCATCTATTTATAAATACATGAAAGATAAGATAGTGGTTTTCTTAGTTCTTTATAGTGACGATATTCGACTCATTGAGAATGATGTGGAAACTTTGTCAAAGGTAAAGAAGTGGTAGCTGAGAAATTTCAAATGAAAGATTTGGGAGAGGCGAGCTATGTTCTAAGCATCGAAATCCTAAGGGATAAAAAGAAAAAGCTCTTATCATTTTCTCATGCATCTTATATTGATAAGGTGCTGGAGAGATTTTCTATAGAGACTTCCAAGAAAGGTCAACTACCGATCAGACATGACATTGTCCTCTCCAAGGAGCAATGTCCTAAGACACCTCAGAAGGAAGAGGATATGAGAAAGGTTTCATACGCTTTAGCTGTTGGTAGTCTCATGTATTCCATGTTGTGTACGAGACCAAACATCTGTTATATAATGGGAATTGCCAATCGTTATTAATTGAATCCAGGTTTGGAACATTAGATTCCAGTAAAGCACATTCTCAAGTATCTTAGGAGAACGAGAAACTATATGCTTGTTTACTCAATTAGAGACTTGAATCTCACTGGATATACTGATTCTAATTTTCAATTAGACAGAGATAGTCAAAAGCCGACGTCTGGTTCAGTATTCACCCTAGGTGAAAAAGCTGTAGTTTGGAGAAGTGTAAAAAAATCAGCATTGCAGATTCCACTATGGAAGCCCATTGTGAAGCTGTGAAATAAGCGGTATGGCTCAGAAAGTTTTAGACTAATCTAAAAGTAGTTCTAGATATGAGAAGCCATCGATCCTATACTGTGACAACATTGAGGTGGTAACTAATTCTAAAGAACCAAGGACTCACAAGAGGGGCAATCACATAGAGAGGAAATATCATGTGCGTAATATAGGGTTGAGAGAGATTCCACATTTTCTTTAGGGCAAGTGGAAGATTGTTAGGGGTAATGCCCTCAAAGATTGTATATTGACATTTTAATATAAAATTTAATGGAATTCCATTTTTCTTATAATTATTCTTTTAACTTTTTATTAAATAATTTATGTAAATATATGAAAATTTTATATTCATTAATGAGACTATAATCTTTTATCAATACGAGAGGATTAAGATCATAGATAATGAATAAAATTGTCAGGAACATATTTAAGTTTAAAATCATTAATGAATGGTTGTACAGTTATAAATGCTTGTGATCTAGATCTAGATCATTGATGTCGATAGACATCTTAGTAAATGTACTTTATATAATAAGATTATATATGACATGACCGATGTGAATTAATATCTTTATTAACTTGCAGTTTATCATAATATTTAATACACATCAATTTAATGATCATATGTAGATCAATATGAATCCTGAGTAGTCATGAACTCTTATGCATGTCTGCTGGATCTTTTGATTCACTCGTTAAAGTTTATTTGTAAAATAGGCTATTGACTTTTGTTTTAGAGATTCAGTGATGTGGATGGGTAGGAACATGATCGTACAAGATTTAGAATCCAAGCTTTTATAACGGATCGTACATTGGTTCTCTTAAGTGTTGATTCTAGAACTGAATGGTTATTGAGCTCAAATTTATAATATGATTAAAACTTAGTCATTCACAAGTGATTAATAATAAAACTTAAGGATCGGGAGATAATTAGAATGGTGAAATGATAATTATGACTGGCTCTAATTTACGAACCAATAATTGAAGGTCAGAAGCTACGTGAAATGATTATATCAATGGACTACACGAGAATACTCTGTCAATACATTCTATAATCTTTAATACTGCAATTCCATATTTATAGTGGAGTAATAATTTAATTAATAAATAAGATGATTTAATTAAAAAATTTAATTAATAATTTAGTTTATTGGAGCTTAGCATTATAGATAATGTTAAATTATTATTAGATAATATTTTAAAATTTGAATCAACTAAATCTGTTATTTGATAATTAATAGATAAGCTAGTTGACAAGGATAATCAGAAAGTTAATTTTAAATTAATTGATATGTGGATATTGATCTGATTAAAATAAAAATTTAATTCAAAGTAATTGCCACGTGTCAATCACTGATTGAGAATCATAGATTGACATGAAATACTGTAGTGTCATGTTGTACTACAGTAGTGGGCGTGCAGTACTGTCGACACTACTGTAGTGCCACGCGACACTACTGTAGTGCCGTGACGACACTACTGTAGTGCCGTGACGACACTACTGTAGTGCCGTGACGACACTACTGTAGTGCCGTGACGACACTACTGTAGTGCCGTGAGACACTATGTTTGTTCACGGTAAATGCAGTGCCGTGTGGCATTGTAGTTGTGCACCAAATTGTAGTGGGTTCCACTGCAATAGCAATTTGGTGATTAAATGTTATTTTGTGTATATCGCTAANTAAAAAATATATATATATATATATATATATATTATTTTAATGGCCACTGGCTGGTTGAGTGTTGAGAATACAATTGCTATCAGGGAGAACTTTCTCTCTGATTAAAAGTTAATCAAAAACTCTAAAAGAATAATCATCGTATTCTCTCAGATGATTGTCTCACTAAATTAATCATTCTTAGTAAATCTCTAGATCTCATGTGTTGAGTACATCGAAAGACATAAAATTGACTTTGAATTATTCTATGTGCCCACACACGTCCTAGTGTCCTTGTTCATGAGAACGCAGGATCATTGGTTTGCAAGGACGCTTGATATATAGACTACAAGAAGCATATGATTCATATCCATGTATGTCTTAGATTTAATATATAAATATATAATGGATCCTGATTGAAAAGAGTTTTTCAATAAAAGTTTTTATTTTGGAAACCCTTGCAACATTTATTTTCTTTTATAAAAAGAGATTTGTTTTTAATAAATTTATAAAAGCCCCACTCTTCCACCGTGTGAGCACCGCGTTTCCAACAATTAGAAGAGTTTTAGGAGAGAAAATAGCTAGAAATAAAGCTTTTGTTATAAAAGCTTGTGAACCTAAAACAAAAAGAGGATGCCTTAATCAAAGAATATTTGAATGAGATTCAGAGAATGATCAATCAACTTTCTTCAATGAAAATTATCATAACAATGAGTTTCATCCCTTGTTGCTTCTCAGGCCGCTACAAGAAAATTAGAAATATTGGTAGTATCACTGAATAATTCCTCTCTTGATGGCTGTCTCTATGAGTTTGGCTAAGACACATTTGTAGAATGAAGAAATAAGAAGAACATATTTGGGTTCTTCAGTCAATCAATCAACATGTTTATGTTATAGAAAATTTGGAGAGAAGTTAGAGTGAATTTGATAGGAAAAAGGTTCAATGTTTTTACTGCAAGAAGATGTTGCATAAGAAACTTAACTACAGAGCATTGAAGAGGGAGCAACAGAAGAAAAATAATGGTAAGAGGATTGATGCAACAATGATAGTTGCAACCACTAGTCAAGATACGTTTATAATCTCATTAGAGAACTTAGTGAATGGTACATGCCTAGGCACGGACTGGGTAGTTGATAGCACTGCCGCTATACATGTTACCTCTAGAAGTGATATCTTCTCATCTTACATATCAGGTGGTTTTGGTGTTGTGAAGATGGAGAATGATGGTACCTCTAAGATTATAGAGTTTGGATATGTGTGTTTAGAGACAAATATCGAATACAAGCTAGTACTCAATAATGTGAGACACGTTCCGGGAATCTGAGTGAACTTGATTACTACAAGTCAACTCGATGATGGTAGCTAGAGGAAGGAAAAATCTAAGTGAACTTCATTTCTACAATTACTTTGATGAATGCAAATTGAAGCTCACTAAGGGTCAATAATGATAGCTAAAGGAAGGAAAACTCATACTCTCTACATGACAGCTATAAAGCTCACCAAGAATTTGGTGAAAGTGGTGAAGAAAAATATCACTAGTAAATTACCCTACAAGAACAATATGATCGAGTTGAGAAGAAAATTCTCAGAAGTTGAGATGTGAAATTCCTCGATGAATAGACTATTACAGGTTTGGCCATAATTGAGAAGTCTCAACTTGATGAAATTGAGTTAAATCTAGTACTTACATCCCTAGGGAATGGTTATGGTAGAGACGTTAATGGTCTTTATATTGATGAAAAGTGTTATTGATAAGTCAGCAACACATCATGCTTAGCCAATTTTAGTGTCACCAGTTGATGTGATTATCTAACTATAAAGGTCTAGTAGAAAGCCACAATCATCTACTAGATGTACTCGAGGTGATGATCCAATTTCTATTGATGGGTGAGATTCAGAGAATTACAAAGGGGCTTAGACATATAGCCACCGAGAAAAGTGGGAAAGAGCCATGCCGAAATACATGAAAGCTCTATATGAGATTCACACTAAAAAAATTGGTGAAGTTATTAACGAGAAACTTACCTAAGAAGAAGCCTGAGGCATGTCGAAAGATAACAGTTAAGATGGATTCCTCCACATTATCGAGAGGGGGAGTTTGTTGAGTCCTTCCATGTGGAGTGCAGGTGCAAAAATGCTTAATATTGCATCAGGGTAAGCTACCAATTTAAAAGGTGAAGGTGTTAGTTGCATCTATGGTATGAGGTTAAGAAAGAAGGCAGTCACCTACAGTGGTAATCTGAGGATGTATTCATGGTCATGAGAGAAGAGAAACAATGACAGTGATAATCTGATGGTGTATTTGTGGTCATCTTCAATGATGGTATTGGAGCGTTATCTCTGCAGTTAATTTTGAGAGCCCCTACACTGGTGAGATTATTCTATTTTGTGGTGTATCCACCTTTAACGATGACAAATATCAATATTGAAATTGGTGTAAGCCTCTAGTGTTCTCTAGAGAAGAAACTTGGTGTATCCCATTATTTGTTATCGTGGAAGAATTTTTCAAAATTATCCCGTGATTTTTCCTTTCAGTCTAAAGGGTTTCCACGTTACATTTGATGTTTCTCTTTTTTGCTTTCCTCATTAAATTAGTTATTATCTATGGTTGGTAATTTACTCTGATATTGCTAATTGATTATGAACTACATAATATTGAACAACAGTGAATAGGATTTTCGGGTAAAAAACCAACAATGAAAAACTTAGAATTTCATTTTTAATGTTCCCATCTATACTACATCTAAAAGCGTGAATTTTGGAAAAAACTTTCTCTTCATCACTAAATTCAATCATGTCACTAAAATTACTAAATGCCATTATTATCATTAAATTTAGCTTATGTTTTCAGTGACTTAAGTTACCAAATATTAAATGTTATGTGAAGAGCATTAACACCGTATAAATTATTAATAAACGTTATTACAATTTATATAAAATTCAAGTTACGCTTAATATAAGTTATTATGTTTCACGTGAGTTAAGTTTATTTTTTTGCTAGAATTAATTGTAAATATAAAGAACTAATTGATTGTGTAAAAATTGAATCAATGTTTTTAATTCTATTATAAATAATTAAAATCTTTTGAAAAAAATAAATTAAATTTACCAAATAATTTTAATTTACTGTAATAATATAAGTCTTCTGTACTTTGAACTTTAAAATATTATTAATCTACTTTAAGAACAATTAAAGTAGCCTTAATTACCCTCAATCTTCTTCAAATTGTTTTGTTTTCAATTGTTTTCTTAATAATGTGCTTAATTATATGGGTCAATATTGAAGTAAGTTACAATTTTTAACCTTCCACTTTTTTTCATCTCATTACTGACACGAAAAATTTAAAGGCGTAGATGATATATAATATGGATATTAGACTTACTTTCAGTTTCAATTTAAAATAAGTTAAAAATCATATTTGTTGTAGTGCATGCATTCTTCATTTGAATGCTTAGGATAAGGAAAAATGGGGAAGAAAAGAAAATTAACAGGAGGATAGATTTATTGAAATGAGTTTTCTCATATTGCTCAATCTATAAAGGTTTGGTTTATGTTGAGGTTTCTCAATTTTATTGAGTTTTGTCGATGTGTTGCAATAACTTTTTTTCATAGCTACATATTTTATTCTATTAGTTTTTTTAGCTATATATATATTCTAATAGTGTAATTCTGAATCATTAAAGCATAAATAGCTTACGTTCATGCTAATTAAGTTCATGTATTTTTATTCATTTATCAAGATTCCTTGACTATTTTTTAGTCCAATTCAGCAACATTGTGATGGTCTTAGTGTTTAATTGTTTGCATTGAGCAGTTTGATTATTTTGTTTTGTATGAGGACCAAGCCTACATTTTAGTAAACTAATGGTTTTTAATCATATGCTATTTATCTTAATTTATGCATCAAATTTGAGCTAATTACACGTATGACATCTGTAGTATCCAGTTATATTTTCTTAATATAATTTGTCGAAAAACTCACGAGGATGTTGAATACATGGTCCAACTTTATGAATTAACGTATGTGCATTTTTAACAAAATGATTGTAACCATCATTTGCTTCTTTAGAAAATCTGATTAGTTTACTTTTTCTTCATTTGCTCTAATAATTTCTCTGTATACATTGATGAATTTGTCAAAAGTAAATCATTCTTTTGTGAAAATACGCATGTTATATTCGAATATTATATTATCTTCAAGTGTTATCTTCAATTTTGTTGTCATGTTGTTAGGTTTAAAGAAAATTCTACCGGATTAATATGTATTTGAACTTAGATTTTACAGAATTCTTCGAACCGCATGTTAATTTATGAAAATGATAAAAATTGAGACTATTAAAGTATTTAAGCTCAATATATAATCAAATACCAATAGAGAAATTGAAAATCAGTTAAAACTCCAACTGTTTACATATGTCAACAAAATGTTGCCGCTAATGAAAACTTATCACCATCCTATTCTAAGGATGACCATAGAATGGTGTGTGAAAGATTGAATTTTATTGCATCTTGTTTCTTCATCAACTATAACTAGATGGATGATGAGTAGAGAAAAATATAATGGAGTGGAATGAAATTCTCTGAGTCATGGAGAGTTTAGAGAGATACAAAGAGTGTGAAAGTTTTTTTGTACATGTTGTAAGCTTTTGTTTGAAGTATTTAATCCAAGTGATTTTCTATCAAATTAGTCTCTCTTGAGATGCACCACAAGTGATCTCAATCGATCCATGTCAAGCAGTGGTATCAAAGCTCCTACAAGGTCCAGAAACATAGAGCATAGTGTTTTCCAGAATTTCTTAAAAATCTGAGTTGCTCAGAATTGTTATTTGAGCATTGGAGAGTGTTCCCCTCAACGATACAATCAAAGCGAGCCCAAAATTAGCTCAAACATAGTGCAGACAAAGATTCTAGAGCTAGTCAAAGTTTCAACAGTAAAATCAAACTCACTGGAATCTCACAGGAGACAACCGGAAAAATCAGTCTAATGATCCGCCACATCATCGCCCAATCATCTATCATGTAAGCATTAGTCTGCACCAAGTTAGTGACACATCATTGCCGCCACATCATTCAAATTTTCAAAAAATTTCAAAATAACCCATGAAGATCTGAAAATTACTAAACAACCATTTCCAAAGGGTTTACATATTCAACCACAAAGTTGGATTTTTTAACTTCTCCCTAAAATTTCAAGTTTGCCAAGTTCAAATTTCAAAATGCAAACAATGATAGTGTGCAAGTTTAAAAACTCATCAAATACAACTACGCCAATTGGTTTACATATTCAGATGAGAGCTTTACTAGGTTCTCAAGATAGTATATGTATTGTAGAAGATGAAATGAAGAGTTTATAAGAAAAAGAAACAATTTTATTAGAAGCACAAATGTGATTCTTCGAGGCCAACAGAAAGAAGATTTGTAAAGGAAAGTCTATCATTTATCAACGACTTGATGAATCCACATTCACAATCATAGTTGTCGCTCAGACATCTAGAAGGAATAGATAAAATCTTACAGACATGAGAATTTCTGTTGAAGAATTTGTGGGTTCACTGCAGCTCATGAGCAGAAATTAACAAGAAGGAGTGAAGATAAAGTCTTGGAGCAAGCACTACAGTCAAAGATGCACCTTAATATAGAGAGGTGGGTGCAATAAGGGTCATCAATATAACAGAGGTGACGAGGTCGTAATTCATCTTCCATATCAACATCACAGAGGGGATGAGGTCGTAATTCATCTTTCATCTTCTGCCTCTACTTTTGGATTCTGAATTATGACATCATGCCCTCACTAATGTCGATGTCCCACTGCACTTGTCTCTCTGTATTGAGGCGCAACTTTAACTGTAGTGCTTGCTCTAGGACTTTATCTTCACTTATTCTTATCACTTCTGCTCATGAGCTTGCGCTGAACCTACAAGTTCTTCAATAGATAAATCTCCAAATCCTTAGTCTCTTATAAGGAAACAACAATGTGATGGAATTTAAGATCTAAAGATCACAAATTATTTTCTAAAATTCTCATGTCTGTTCGATTTTCTTTGTTCCTTCTAATCTGGTTGGCAACCTCCGTAACTTGTGTATAAAATTCAGAAATTGATTATGAAGATTTCATAGGTAAGGATTCAAATTAACCATGTAACGTTTGAAGGTGAATTCTCTTTACTTTTTCAGCTCATTTAAATGTCTTGTGGAGAATATCTCAAACTTCATTAGATGTATCAGTGGCAGCTATGATTTCGAACGTGGATTTATCAAGTCCTTGATAGATAATAGACTTCGCTTTACAACATTCTTTTTGTTGGCTCAATGAACAATCTTTTATGCTTTAGATAAGGTTGTTTCTTCTTCTTTTATAGTAGACTCTTCATACTCATCTTCTACAATGTCCATATCATCTTGAGAATCTATTAAAGCTCTCATTTGAATGTAAAAATTGTCATAGTTGTCTTTGATGACTTTTACAACTTGCACACTGCCATTGTTTGCCATTTTGAAATTCAAACTTAACAAACTTCAAATAGGAGGGAGAATTTAAAAAATCTGACCACGCGGTTGAATCCATAACAGTAAAAGAGCTTGGGAATGGTTGTTCAGTAATTTTCAGATCTTTTGGGGCTATTTTGAATTTTTTTAAAATTAAGATATGTTTGTTATTTCAAAAAGCACTGGGACTGTTTTGTAATTACCAATAATATTGGGGCTACTTTGGAAATTTTTAAACTTCAATGGTATTTTTGAAAAAATTTAAACTTTGAATGATGTGGCAATGACGTGGTAGGTGTTGTTGACTTGACGCTGACTAATGTTTACATGGCGGATGATTGGGTGTTGATGTGTGCTGACGTGGTGGATCACCGTACTGGTTTCCAGCTGTCATCTCCGTGAGATTCTAGCGAATTTTATTTTATTGTTGAAACTTTGACTTGCTCTAGATTCTTCATCTAAACTTCGTTTGAGCAGATTTTAGGCTCATTTAGATTGTATCGATGTGGGGAACACTCTCTACTGCTTAAGTTTGAATTTTGAGTAACTTAAATTTTTTATAAGTTCAGGATAACGTTCTGCTCTACATTTCTGGACCTTCTAGGAGCTATGATACAACTATCAGTGAATGTGGACGGATTGAGGTCACTTATTTCACCTCAAAGAGAATAATTTCACAAAAGCTTACAACATACATAAGAAAACTTTCACACCCTCTGTCTCTCTCTAACTCTCTATAATTCATAGAAATTCATTCCATTCCACTGTATTTTTCTCTACTCACCATCTATCTATTTATAATGGAAGATGAAGAAATAAGATGAAATAAAATTCAAACTTTTACACACCACCCTAAGAATATGATGGTGAGAAGTCTTCATTAGCTCTAACATTTTGTTGACCTTTCTTCACCGTCGGTGCTCTCTCTTCATCTTCGGTGCTCTCTCTCATTCATCGATGCTCTCTCTCACGATTAGGGTTTTAGTTCAGTAAGTTCGTGAATCCTTCAAGTTCAACGATACCTAGGTATGATCAAGCTCTCTGCCCCAGATCATTTTTCTTCCTCTTGTTGGTGAAATTTCTGGATTTGAATGTTTCTGAAGTATCTTTCTCTTGTTGCGATTTGATTTTCGCAATTTATTGTTTTGATTCTATTTTGATTGACAAACAATAATAGAAGCTAATTTATCCATTTTACTGAGTATAAATATTTTATTTTTCTTTCTCGTAGATATGGAATTTATGTTTTGAGAACTTATTTTTATGAGGTGTATTTGTATTATTCTCTTATAGTAGGAGTGGATTATATGAATTTCATTACTGATATATTTAAACATTCTACAGTGAAAAGAGTTTTATATTTATAGCTTGTCTAGAACATGGTTTTGGTATCTTTTTCCTTTCAACAGATCAGTTGGGCTGGATAGTATTGCCACGGCTTATATTATAGTTGAATAGTTCTATGAGAGTGTTGTGAGCTCAATGGGATGAACATATTATTGATCTCACAAAGGTGGTCTTCTTGCGGTTTTCATTCTTCTCTACTTTCTAATTTACATTCTCAATAAGTGGATGTTTTATATGAACTCGACATAATTTTACGATCTTCAACAAGAATAGAAGCTAATTTATCCATTCTAATGAGTATAAATATTTTATTTTGCTTTTTCGTAGGCATGGAATTTATGCTGTGAGAATTTATTTTTATGAGATGTATTTGTATTATTCACTTGAAGTAGGAGAGGATTATATGAATTTCATTGTTGTTATATTTAAGCATTCTACAATGAGAAGAGATTTATATTTATAGCTTGTCTAGAATATGTTTTTGGTATCTTTTTCCTTTCAACTTATCATTTAGGCTGGACAGTATTGCCATGACTTATATTATAGCTGAATAGTTCTATGTGAGAGTTATGAGCTCAATGGGCTGAACATATTACTGTTGTCACAAAGGCAGTGAGTTTTGTTAGGGTTTATGAATTAATGGTTTAGGTCTTCAATGGTAATCGGATAATCAACTTAGAAAAGAATAGACTTAGTAGTTATTCAACCCGATGTTAGGGTTATATCTGGCATTGCTGTTTTGGTTTTTATCATTAATTCATAAGTAGTTAATCATGATCTACTTATAGTATATCACTTATATACTTTAGACAATACTGATAAAATGTAAATTGTAGTTGTTTCCATGATTAAATGTTAGAACATATTTATTTTCTTTACACATCACGTATACATATTTGAATTCATAGTTACTTTTTGTGGTAATGTCAATGAGTTACCCTTAGTTTATCATTGAAATACCATGAAATCTTTTCTACATATCCCTGAGTTTCTTGTAGTATAATTAGAGTGTTGTGGATGTTCCTAGCTTAGATCTATTTTGTTTAGCTAGTTTTGTTAAGTTTGTTTATTTTGTATAGCAACCTTGTTGTGGTCGCTCAATTGACATATGTACATCATTATGAATATATCTATGGATGACTATAGTTTTGTAAGACAGTAAAATATATGATTGTAGAACATTTTGGTATACTAGCTGGGTTGCCTTTGTATATGAACGATTTATTCATTCCAGTGACATTTGTGTGTAATTCTTCCTTACTTCATTGTTTATGCTTTGGAAAAATGGATGGATAATGTTCATGTCTTAATGTTGTGGGTTTCTCTTAAGAAATAAGATTAATATTTTATTATAGTTAGAATAGATTTACATAAGAACATAACATTGGTTTGAAGTTGGATTTTCACCCAATTATAATAGATTTACATGAGAACATAACATTGGTTTGAAGTTAGATTTTCACCCAATTATAAAGGTGTCTCATTTTTTTTCAGGTGAAACCGAGATTGTTGGTCATCAATAGGAGAAACTTATCGACATTGACAAAGTTGGTACTCATTTACTTCTGGAATATGACCTCGTATCAGAAGTTCTATCTCAATATCATTAGCTTGAATTGATTTTACTTAATCAAATGCAACTTGCTATGTTGTAGACTAGTTTCTCATATGTATGTTTGTTATTAATTGAATATTATTGTACATGTTATCCTTCAAACAATCAAATAAACGGGAAAGTCCTACTTTAGAGAGAACTCTATGATCAACTTCATTTTTATATGATTCTAGAGATTTGGACTTATATAGAGTTTTTAACTAGCTTACCTATGTGGTGAAAATTTACTAATATGATTCTTTTAAAATGATAAATTATGAAAAACTTGGAGAAGAGCATGTTGCAACTAGATCAACTAAGTTTCTTACATTCTTTAAATTCTTTACATATCCATATTTTTCGTGAAATCTTGCCTCGATTTTCGTAAGCCATTGGCATTCACATCATGTTTATCATTCATTCAGATTGTTGATATATGTCATTTCCATGTTTAGTGATTGTTAGGCATACTTGCATGAGAACTAAGAAATGAATCATTTGCTAATACATACAACATAATGTACATTTACTACGACGATGGATAAGGAAAATTGTATCAGTATGTGATGTTTGTGTTGTACAATGTGGAATTATGTCCACAAAATAGGATGTAAGAACTATTTATGAGTCAACAGTTATATCTGAGACATTTATATATTCCTGATTTCTATGAATCAATGAAAGTTTCCTTTAATTAAAATGTGTATGTAATGTACTTAAGTTCTGAAACTATTACCAACGAAAGAAGAGTAAAGATCGAGTGATCTTCCAGACAATCTCTTCTGAGATAGTTCAGAATGTTATTTGTAGTCGTAGGATCGACTGGACAATCAAATCCAATTAATAATATCAGGTTGAACCAAATGATACTGGTCTCGGGGAATGGGAGTGGAGACTCAAACGATTGACCTAGACATATTGTGGAACATGTTGAATAGACCAATAACAATTAGTTTAGAGCAAAGTCGTTTATCTAGCTCTAAATCTAATTGTTACACCTTAAGAGTATTTTCATAATTACTTTAATCCTGAGGTGAATATTGTAGGGGAGAAAAAACACCCGGGCTAAACGCCACTCAATAATATTTCTGAACAAGGCCCAAACTCTCATTTCTTGGGTAAGGCCCACATTAAGTCTAAACCGATGACTCCTCCTTGACCGAAGTCACCATGATGATTGTGACACCCTCCAAGATCAGGTCGATGGAGTAATCTCATACCTAGGATCGTGATTACTCAAGATAGCCGATATCATATTCATGTCATGATAAGATAATCATTCATACATGAAAAAGATAGTCACATATCAAATCTATCAGGCAATCTCAATGGTTGTTAAAGAGGATAAGATGATAATCAAAATATTCTGATAAAAGAATATTTTTCATGAATATCTCCATTATTTATCAGAATAAAGAAGAAGATAGACTGAATTTGGATGTTTGACTGATACAGAAAATTATTATTAATATATGATGATCATCATTAAACAGTAAGCGATTCTCCACACTTCTACTTTTCTCTAAACACTCTATTAACTTGATCGTCAGAGTGCATTAGGTGGGGCACCACCCCGATGCCATACCTATTATTTTTACGATCGTTCTTGATTTTTGTCGACTCCTGGATAAATCACCAAGTGACACGTGGTGAACCCCTCGACAGTTGATACTGACAAATTTTTCACATCAACAGTTTAACGCCGTCTATGGGATCATAGATGTCCCTTTTCAAAATTGATAAAAAAAACTCTATCCACCACCACGATCGTCTGAATAATAGTGAAATGATCCAAAACGGGTTAAAGAATCATGAGAAGATGAATATTAGGATTAGTGTATCATCGTTACTGCCTGAAGAACAGTTGCTGACTTCATTTCACACGTTAACAGCCCAACGTCGAACATCATCATTGTCGTTAAGCAACGATGTTGTCGCCTGAAGTCTCGAATCGCGAAGCTGCCACCATCGTTGAAAAGCCTCACCAAAAATGCCTCGAACCTCCGTGGAGCTTCCACCATCATCAACTGCAACCGAGCGATCTGCCGCCTAACACACTCGCGGCTTTGCCTACAATTGCGTCAGTTCTTGTCCAAGCCAACAACCGCAATGAAAGACGAGGTGGAATCTCCTCCATTGCCGAACTTTAAATCTCATATCTACATCAAATGAAAAGTTTTCAGATTCCAAGATCCCCACGATGATAATCAGTTGAAAATTCACAGCAATTTAAGCCATCACAAGCAGATAACGGTCGCCGGAATCGGTCCCAAACGCTGGCGCCGGCGACCTCCACCACTACCGAACTTCAAGGCTTAGATCTACTAGAAAGACGTAATTCCCGACTCCAAGGCACCTGCCAAAGCATTTAGATGAGGAATTTTGGTATTTTCTAGCCATCCCCAGCAGAAAACGGTCACCGGAATCATCTTCTCTCGCCATAAGCACCTCCTCTGACGGTAGGCTCCCTCTTACCCGATTTTAACCTACCTGGTCTGCTCCCAATGCTCCACTTGAGAAGCCCAATAGAGAGAGCTTATAGGGGTCCAATAGAGAGCCCACGTGAGGAGCCTAAGCTCGGCCCACGGAAGAGCGTGACCCGCGCGTGAGTCGTGCCAACGTCTGTGATCGACCCGCATCCCTGCCCCGTGTTTGGCCCTCGTGCGACCCGCGAGTCCAAGGTTATGCACATGCCTCGGCTCCTCAAACGGCCCCAATTGTGCAAGCCCAACGCCTGCCTTCCCTCCTCAATGGCCTAGCACTTCCCCCTCCTTCAAATCGCCTAATCAGCTCCTCCAAGATCAAATTTTGCCAAGTTCTAAATTTAAAAAAAAAAATGGCAGAGCAAGTTCACAATAACAATACAAAATTTAATGGAAGATTTATTTGAGTTATTATTATTTATTATTTAATTAATTTTTAAAATTCTCATTAATTAATTTACACTATTTGAGGTAGAGAATAATGCAATTATTTGCATCAATATTGTTTAGCGCGCGGCTACGAAGTAGAAATCTGATTGTGATTTTGATTTTATTTTGGATGATTTTAAGCTTGCAAGTCTTGAGAGCTTGATTGATCTCAACTTAGTCAACTCCTTGATTTTCTGTTCTTCACCATCTCTACTTCTGCTGCCTTCAGAAGATGAATCAGAGCTTGTTGACATGGTCTCTGATCCCAATAGATTGTCAGTCTCAGCTTCAAACTCTCCATTACTCATCGCTATATCTATTTTCCTTTGGATTGATGGCAACGGAGTGGTTTGAATTTGATAATTTTTGACAAAAATGATTTTGGAATGAAAAATATCAGATTTTGATGGAAATCATGGTGTTAGTTTGATGGGAAAAAATTTTCTTTCTTTCATTTCTTTTCTTTATTAATTTTCTATTTTTTAATTGATAATTTTTGACAAAAATGATTTTGGAATGAAAAATATCGGATTTTGAAGGAAATCATGGTGTTAGTTTGATGGGCAAAATTCTTCTTTCTTTAATTTCTTTTCTTTATTAATTTTCTATTTGATTGTTGATTAAAAAAAACAAGAAGCTTTGTGTATGGCGCACTGATTGCTCTGTCTCCTTCGGTTACGGTAGTGGTAAGAACGGCTATGATTCAGCTGTACAGATGGGAGACGACCTCCTCGCTGCTTGCAATGGAAGACGAGCGCTGCTTGAACGAATGGGAGACGAGCTTCTGAAGATCTGGGCTGAAGAGGACAAGAAAAATGGAGGAGGCGAGCGTCTGAAGATCACGCAAAGATGAAGGGTATGGGAACTTTGGGGGTGTTTTGATAGGTTATCGGAAAAAAGAGATATTCAAAATGAGTAGGTATTCACAGAGGTGTTTTTTTTTCAGACATCAAAATTACATCATTCTAAGCTAAATTAACATATATTCATGGATGAAATGTTATATCTGAGTTAATAGTTCATGATTATAAATGACAGTAACTTGATAATTCAAAAGATTAATTTATAATTTTTTTAAAAAATTATAAACTTAAAATTGAGTTATATAACACTTATCTTTTGAATAATATAACAAATAATTTTATCACAATTATAGTAAATGATTATATCTTTTGAGATTTAATATTTCATATTCAAAATATAATAATGTATTTTTCTTATTCAGTTGTATGAACTTTTATGTTGTTAATAACAAAAATAGTACATAATATAAATATTAACAAATTATTAACTAAACTATTATTATTTGACTGCAAAATATATATTACTTGTATAATAAATATTTTGATTTAATATTTACAGACATTCACGTTTTTAATTACATAATAATATAAAAAATTAATTTTATAAACTATTTATGAAATTACTTTATGTAAATGAACTAAATGAAAAGGAGGAGAAAATAATATTTTGAATAGTATTTTTAGAAGGTTTAAAGAATAAAAAAAGAAATTAAAAATTTCTCCCCTTAAGTCCATTTATAATACAAGGACTGACTTATTCAATTATTCTTAACCGAATTACACTATAATTCTGAGTCAGAATGCGGTGATTTATACTATTATGTTAATAAATAGCTAATTTCTAAAAAAATTATAAAAAATAGTCATGAGTATAAAAAAATATAAAAAATAACTCACTGGCATGAATTTTGAAAAAACAAACTTCCGCGTGAAAGAAAAAATTCACGTGCACGTGCACCACTGTTCTGGATTTTAGTAGTTTATATAATATATATATATATATATATATATAGTACATATTACATAAACTTTTAGGATAAAAATTCAAAACTTCCCTGGCGCGCGTGGGGGACAGTTTTTGGCGTGAAATTTTGATTTTTTTTAATTTAGGTGGCTATATTGTTTATTTTTGTTTCATCTTTGGCTATTTTTATGTTTTTTCTTAAAAATTATCTATTCTTGATGTTCACCCGTGGTTTATACTTGTTTTATATAGAAGGAGATGTTGGGTTAAATTACTAGATCAGACTCACTTAATTAATGGGTGAACATCAAGAACATACCGTTTTGAAGAAAAAAAATAGCCGAATATGAAAAAAAAAAAAAAGAACAACCACCCAAATTAAAAAAGATATCCAAAATTCCGCCTTATTTATTCTTTTCGAATAATCATGTTGTTATCCCTACCCTCAACTATATTAAACGCGAACAAATTTGCTGGTGAAAATTATGTGGATAGGAAACATAATCTTGATATCGTGCTGGCGGTAGAAAAGCACAAGTTCGTGCTCACCACCCATTGTCTCTTTGAGCCTATTGCTGAATCGACTCAAGAGAAAAATGATGCTTATTCTTCTTATGTTAGCAATGTGTTGCGACAACAACATAAGAACATGGAAACTATCGCTGATATGATGTTAAATATCATCGAAATATTCAGAAATCAGGGTCGTCAATCCAAACAGGCTGTTGTGCGAAACTTTAGGTACTGTGGGATGAAACCTGAAACTCCTGTCAGAGAACATATGATGCTGATCATTAGTTACCTGAATGATATGAAGATTATGGGTGTTGAGGTATTAGCGAGATACAAGTTGATATGAACCTTGTGACTCTGCCTAACACTTTTGAGAACTTCAAACTTAATTATTCGATGAATAAGTTAAGGTAGTCATTTTCTAAGCTGATGAAGGAACTGTAAGCTGCTGAGATCCTGTTTCTGAAGGGCAAGAGGAAAATTGGAGAGGTAAATTTTACTAAAAGCAAGCCTTCCACGTTTGGTGCAAAAAAGAAACACAAGAAAGGTTTGAAGAACACTAAGAAGTAGAACTCAAAAGCTATAAAATGTAAGGGCACTGCAAATGTGGGCAAGTCGAAAGACAAGTGTCATCATTGTAGAGCCGCTAAACATTGGAAACTCAGCTATACAGACTATCTCAAGGAGTTGAGATCTAAAGGTATAGTACTTGTTACTAAGGCTTATTATGTTCCTGACTCTACTTTTGTGGATTGTAGACTATGCAGCCACTAACCATATATGTTATTCCCTGTAGGGGTTCATGAAGTTCAGAACGCTTGACGATGGCGTGTTCAGCTTCCATTAGAGAAATGTAGCACTAGTATCAGTCGTATCTATTGGAACTATTAAATTGTCATTCGATAATAGGTGATATTTATTATATCCCAGTTTTTCAGAAAAACCTTATTTCAGTAGCTAGTTTAATTGAGCAAGGATTCAGTTCAAATATCATTGATAATGATAACGATAATTTTAGAAATCAATACTTAATTACTACTGCACGTTTGATAAATAAACTATTTTATATAAAACCAATAGTTCCAATGATATGTGACACTAAAGTAAATACTGATTTACAAAGGAATAATAAAAGGTTGAAGTCTGACTTAACCGATCTAACCTATTTATGATATGTATACCTTGATCACATTAGCCTGGACAGGATTAAAAGAGTTGTAAAGTATGGTCCATTGCAAACATGTGGGATCACTACCCACATGTGAATCTTGTATAGAAGGTAAAATGACCAAGAGACATTTTCAGCGAAGGGAGAAAGAGCCACTCAATGCCTCGAACTCGTACACAGTAATGTATGTAGGCCATTGAATATCCAATCAAGAGGAGGTTTATGATTACTTTATTACCTTCACTAATGAGTATTCACATTTTGGACATGTTTATTTAATGGACCAAAAGTCTGAAACCTTTGAAAATTTCAAAGAGTACAAAGTTATGGTCGAAAAGAAATTAGAGAAACAAATCAAAATGCTACGATCTAATCGTGTTGGAGAGTACTTACTAGGAGAGTTTGAAGACTTTCTTAAGGAAAAAAGCATTATTTCTCAGCTTACAACATCAGGCACTCCATAACAGAATGTTGTGTCAGAGAGAATGAATCAAACTTTGTTCGATATTGTTAGATCCATGATGAATTACTCATCCCTCCTAGATTTGTTATGGGGATATGCCTCGGAAACAACATCACAGCATTCTAAACTAAGTTTTATCGAAGACGGTGTCTGGTACACCATATGAAATATGGAATGGATGAAAAAGCCATCCGTAAACCACCTTAGAATATGGGGATGCTCAGCACATGTTCTAAAATTGAAGACATGCAAGTTGGATCAGAATTATGCTTGTTTGTATAATATCACAAGGGAAAGAAGGGATACATCTTTTATACCTTCCTCTACACTACATGATGAAAAGTATACCTTCCTCTACACTACAAGTGGCACACTTGGAAGATTCATTTTTCTTGTGTCCACCCTTCTGGATAAAGTAATAGGTCAACTCCTCATCATGTTTCCTTTGCGATTTCTTTTGTTGTGTTCCAACTGCAGCTTCCTTACCTTTGTCATTTTCCTTTTCTTATCTTTATAGATGGTTTTAAGTTGATCACTTTGAGTCTTTTCTCACCTAATTTTTTGATCTTCTTCCACATAGTGAGATATGAGCTCATTTAGGGTTTATTTATCTTTTTGGGTGTTGAGACTCATCATAAAGTGAGCTATTTATGTGAGAATAGTAATAACTACCAGATACACGAGCTAGTCCTTAGACAACTCTAACTTTACTACCTTTAGTTTCAAAGTGACATTAGACATTTCCATAACGAATCCTCTTATGTACAATTTCCCTTTATACCTCACTAAAATAAGACTAGCCAATATGTTACTTCCTTCACCCTTTTCGTTTTCCTCAAGGAATGTTTTAGCATTTTTCTCATCAGATATAGCGCCCCGAAAATTTTTCAGAATAGAACGTCCCATGATCATAGCACTCATGCAATTAGAATGGTCTCGATTCTCTAAGTTCTTTTTTATCTTCTTGGAATTTATGTCAATGAGAGCTGGAGGTCGTTCTGCCTTAAGTGCAAGGTCAAGATCCATGCAACTAAGAACATTCATAAAGTTCTCTTTCCAATTCTAAAAGTTTGTTCCGTTAAGCACTAAACTAAATTGATGTTGGCAAGTATTGTAGAATCAGAAGCACAACTAAATCAAGAACCAAAATAAAATAACAAGCTCATTGTCAACCTTCCATGTCATAACATAAGAATAACATACATATATGCATGACAAGATCAACCAAGCTAATAGTAGTGGGCCACATTTCAACATACAGCACAACATTGATATTTAGTCTTTAGATAGAAAAATAACTTGCAAGTGGTACTCTCTATGTAGTAAGTAAATATTGATAATAAATCATATCAAACAATAAGCGTTACTTTAAACCGACTTGCTATTCACATGCAACAGGACAATTCTCACATATTTATCACCACATGCATGCCTGTTACTTAGCCAAACAATAACCCTCCTTTAGCCGGTCATTATTCATATAAACAGCAGAAATACATCGTAAGATTCCAAAATAGATAAATCTTTACAACATAGGTTACTTTGACAACTTATTGTTTCAATTAAATAAATCTTGAAATATCATACTACTCTTGCTGTGTTTCAAAAGAAAATAATAATAAATTTAATCAATTAAATCAAGTAAATTCTTTTTTTAGTGTAGCAGCGTTATAGTACTGTAAGTGCTGTGGGATTGTAAAGCACAAAATTATTTCACTTTTAATTGCAAAGCAGGGAATAATTTTCTTTTTCCTATAATGTATTGCAAAGAAGAGAATAATTTCCCTTTTTCATTTTTTCTTAATTATGGTAGCACTTCCTTCGATGCACATTCATTCACCGTGAGTATCATTTCATGATCATTGTTGTGTCTTGGTCGATGCCATGCTGTGCTGACTAAGCAACGTCACCGCGTCATCCACTACAGTGAAGCAACTCCAGAGCCTGGCCCGTGTGAGGTAGGTTGTGTGATTGCTCATATATCGCAATGTGGCGCTGCCTGTTATGATTGGTGTATCAAGTTTAGGTTGTTAAATCTTGTAACAATTAAGGCAGTTAGCTTAACCGTCAGAATGCTCTAAGCTTCAATAACTTAGAGCTATGGGTTTAAACCAAAAATAGACATCCAATCATAGAAAGTACATATATTTTCATCTCAGCATTCAGAACTGATTTTTTAGTCATTCAATATCAGAAAACAAAGAGAAGAAAAATTTGAAATCAAAGAATACAAAAAGTAAAGAACAAATAAGAAACTTCTCAGCAATTTATATCGAGAAGGAAAGAATTTGCTTACCTGTAATCGAGTGCTGAGAGGGAGAGAACTTGTTCTGTCTTCTCAATTTGTTAAACTTGTAAAGTCGTTGACTTTGTATTTGATCTCCATGCATAGTGAATTTGATGCTCCAGCAACTGGATGTAGGTTCTAGTTTTAGAACCGAACCAATATAAATTTACTTGTCCCCCTTCTTCTTCTCTTCTTCTCACTTTCTCACCCTTTGCATGTCCCCGATCTGCATAGTCTTAGTTAGTGTTTATTCTATAACAAAAACAGTATCAGAGCTTAAGATCAACAAACTAAAGCAGGGAAAAACAAAGAACATTGGTTGGTTGCTATAAAAGAAGAAATAAGCTCTCTAAATAAGAATCACACTTGGATTCTTGTTGATAAACCTGAAGGATAGAAAGTAATAGGAAGCAAATGTATTTTCAAAGTAAAGCAGGGAAATCTAGGAGCCGAGAAGCCTAGATTTAAAGCCAGGATGGTGGAAAAAGATTTTAGTTAGAGGGAAGGGGTAGACTACTCAGAAATCTACTCACCTATTGTTAAGCACACTTTAATTAGGTTACTTCTAGCTCTAGTCAAACAATTTGGACTAGAACTAGAACAAATGGATGTAAAAACTACGTTCTTACATGGGAATCTAGAGGAGAAGATATTTATGTCTCAACATGATGGTTTTGTTAGGAGAGGAGATGCAAGTAAAGTGTGTCTACTCAAGAAATCTATAAATGGTCTAAAACAAAGTCCAAGGTAGTGGTATCTAAGGTTTGATGAATCTATGGTCAGAAAGGGGTTCACAAGAAGCAAGTATGATAGCAGTATGATAGCTATATGTATAGCATGAACACTGATAACAGTTATAAAGTATATCTACTTCTACATGTAGAAGATATGCTTATGGTTTCATCTGGCACATCTGAAATCAGAAGATTTAAGGCTCAGCTAAGCAATGAATTTGAAATGAAAGATCTAGGGGAAGCAAGAAGGAAACTTGCCATGGATATATGCAGAGACAAGGTAAATAATAAGCTTTTCATTTACCAGGAGGAGTACATTCAGAAGGTGTTGAGAAAATTTGCGATGGCAGAATCTAAACCTGTTAATACTCCTCTAGCTTCTCATTTTAAGCGATCTTCTTTGCTATCACTCAAGACTGAAGAGGAGCAAAGCCAAATGGACAAAATTATGTATGTGAGTGTAGTAGGGAGCCTTATGTATTCTATGGTCTGTACTAGACTAGATCAAGCTTATGTTGCATGTCTAGTAAGCAGATTTATGGCTAACCTAGGCAATGAACATTGGGAAGCTGTGAAGTGGACCATGAGGTATTTGAAAGGAACTCCTAGGCATGGCTTGATATTTGAGAAATCTGGCTCACATCAAGATCTATCCTAGGATATGTTGGCTCAGATTTTGCAGGGGACCATGATAAGAGGAGTTCTCTTACTGGGTATGTCTTTACAGTCTTTGGGTGCACTATAAGCTGGAAAGCCTCAACCCAACCAATGGTGGCTTTATCGACAACAGAAGCTGAATATATTGTAGCTACTAAGGCAGCAAAGGAAGCTCTATGGTTAAAAAGGTTATCAGAAGAACTTGGTATTAGGAAAAAACTATGTAACTATATTTTGTGATAACCAAAGTGTTATTCATCTAAGTAGAAATCAAATGCACCATGAAAGAACTAAACATATTGACATCAAGATGCATTTTATAAAAGAAGTGATCTCAACGGGGAAGGTAAATGTGGAGAAGATCCACACAGAGGACATTCCTGCTGAAATGAAACCTGTCACATTTGTCAAGTTTGATTATTGCCTAAACTTGATAAATGTGATAGATGT
The DNA here is from genome assembly GCA_003255025.1 of Datisca glomerata. Taxonomy (NCBI): domain Eukaryota; kingdom Viridiplantae; phylum Streptophyta; class Magnoliopsida; order Cucurbitales; family Datiscaceae; genus Datisca; species Datisca glomerata. Next base: position 5,919,641 of record QANY01002976.1, on the reverse strand, counting down.
TTCAGGGTAAAACCTGAAGCTTTGCTGGAGCGTTCTAGAGTTTGAGGGGATCAACCTAAATCTTGATTCAAGGTGGAGATTTATTATGATTGGTGTATCAAGTTTAGGTTGTTAAGTCTTTTAAGAATTAAGGCAGTTGGCTTAACTGTCAAAATAGTCTTAAGCTTCAACAACCTAGAGCTACGGTTTTAAACCAGAAACATACATCCAATCAGAGAAAATATATGTACGTCCAACTCAACATTCAGAACTGATTTTTTAGTCACTCAATATCAGAAAACAAAGAGAAAGAAAAAGCTAAAATCAAATAATACAGAAAGAAAATAAGAAATCAGAAACTTCCCAGAAATTTATATCGAGAAGGAAAGAATTTATATCGAGCGGTGAGAGGAAGAGAACTTGTTTTGTCTTCTCGATTTGTAAAGCTTGTAAAATCCTTGACTTTGTACTTGATATCCATGCATAGTGAATTTAATGCTCCAACAACTAGATGTAGGTTATAGTTTCAGAAACAAACCAATATAAATCTACTTCTTCTTCTTCTTCTTCTTCTTCTTCTTCTTCTTCTTCTTCTTCTTCCTCTTCCTCTTCCTCTTCTTCTTCTTCTTCGTCTTCTTCTTCTTCTTCTTCTTCTTCTTCTTCTTCTTCTTCTTCTTCTTCTTCTTCTTCTTCTTCTTCTTCTTCTTCTTCTATTCTTCTCCTTTTCTCTCCCTTTGCATGTCCATGATCTGCACAGTAAACCCTTAGTTAGTGTTTATTTCGTAACACTACCCATGCGACGCAACAACGATCCTCGCGTTGTGCGGTGTGACGATGCTCACGCAGCGTCACGGCTGTCCTTATCCATCGGCAATGATGTGGCCTTTTTCCTTTCCTTGAAGCTGGGATTCTTTTGTCACTGACGCTTTCATCGCGTGATGGCGCTGCCCATCCTCGGTTTCCGTACGAGCCATAACGGCGAGACTAACACATGGTGCTGTGGTGCTTGGTCGCGGCTCCTCATTGATCCGAAAAATTCAGTCTCGCCGAAGAAGAAGAAAAATTCAGTTTTGCTTTAGTGGTGAAAACATTGAAATCAGATAAAAATTCCATACTTTAACAATAAATCCTTCAAATTTAATGACCCGGACAATATTTACCCTTTAAATCACACAATGAAAGAAAGAAAACTGCATAAATATTAAGCAACACCCTCATGTGCGCTTGTCAATAACATGTAACAACCATATAATAAAAATCTTGTTCATTGAGCTAGGAGGGACTATCAAGTTCATAGTCAGAGCGTAAGGGAAAACATAGCAAGAAAAGAGAGATATCAAACAATTCCATCTAGTCTTGATGGGGATCCCATGTCTAAATCTTATTCCTAGAAATATAAACTTCAGTTTTACTTGGTTTATGAACTTTTATGGGCAATCATGAATGATGCAATACACAGTAGATTGTGAGTATGATATTTTGTTTATCATTATGCACCTAGCAAACAGGAAATCAAGATTGCCGATTTTGTTATAGGGCTTAAGAGAAATTCATAATCATAAATAAAATTTGTGATTGATGAACGAATTGTGAAACTGAGAAACATACACCTTTCTTTGAAGGGTGACAATTTATTCCTAACATGATTTACTTATAATATTGAGTTTTAGTGTAAAATAACGAATAATTATCCCAACTACATGTTCAATTGTTATTTATATAGTATTATGTTTTAACATTCTTTGCAGAAAAGGGAACGATCATCATCACAAAGCACCTTCCAAATTTTCCAGCAGAAAAAAAAGAAAATGAAAAGAATTTATTTTAGATTTGCAATAAAATAGGTAAAAACCTGTTTAATGATGTAATAGGCAAGAAATAAGGATGGTCTAAGTCCCTAACTTGAACAACCAACAAGAATATGCAGCTTTGCCTACCATGCAAACAGAAAAGTTGTAATGGCACCAAAGGAAAACACTCTAGTAGAAACTGAGTCCTGCAAAGAAGCTTTATAGAAGAGTAATGAGAATGTTGTGGAAGGAAAATATGAGCCAATCATGATGCCTCAAATGTTTCTTCACCTTTAGAAGCAAATTTCTAAGCAAAATTTTTTAGAACAAAGAAAAAAAGAGAAACTGGGAGTCTAAATTTTACTTTGTTGTAGCTGAAATCTGAACAGTATATATGTCCAACACTGATGAGTTATTATCATGCACACATAGATAAAAAAAATCCGATGAATGAAGGTCACTAGAAGTGGTTTACTCGGCTAAGGCCCTTTAAAGCTTAAGTTAGATGTATGAAGAGAATTTGGTAGAGCTTTTGTAAGTTTGAATGAGCTTACCTTTGATTTTAAAAGGAGGGATATTATAGCGGAGGCATACTTGGTGAAGGTTGATGGGGAAGCTTGGAGAATATTCCAAAGTGTTTCCATTGACTGATAGGGGAGGGAGCATTTAATGCCCTTGTTCCTCAAGCTGATGCAAAGGAGGCCTGAGGCGACTTAATGGAGAGGCTTCTAACATAGAGGGAAGTGATTGGACAGGGTGATCATAGGTCCAATAATGCATTGGCCTGTGGAAACCAATTTTTAGTTGGCAATGATTAAAGTGACGTGTGTGGGGTTTCCCGAACTACCTAACCTTGAAAACACAGACATGTAGGTTCCTGAGCTTTTGGTCATGTACTCACAACTCCGAGTTATCCTCTCTTTAGCTCCCGGTACATTTGAGATAACCTAAAACACTGGTTCAGGTAGCCTAACCTTGAGTAGAGTTGCTTGGACATGTAGCAACTTTGTCAAACCTGACGTAAGGTGACTGTGAAACTGCTCTAGGGGAGCTAGTCTCCACGGATTTAATAAGAAGGAGTAGGAAGCGTTTCTTTTTCTAGAGGGAGCTTGGAAAAAACTCATAACAAACTTCAACCAAAATCCTGACGTCTACCTTTGTCTTCGACCAACCGTGGTGCAAAGGAAGCTCATGTTGCTTTGCACATGAACAAGTGAAAATTGTCCAAGGAGCCACGTACACAAACATGACCAATTAGAAGCGGGGGAATGGATTGCAACCATGGCCAAACGGGAAAACTCACCTAAACCGTTGACCCCTTCATGTCCTATTTAATGATTCAGACTTGGTTAGCTGTTGATGTGGATAAACTAGGCTCAATTCGTTGCTAGGATAGATAAATTAAATATGATATGATAAGCTTAACTTTGGAGGAATATTCGATTTATCCTTTATTTTTTAAGTGATTTAGTTGAAATATGTGACTGACTGACAGCCTATAAATAGAGGCTAATTGTAAATCAATAGGTAATGCAAATCGAGCAATTACTCAAATATTCTTGAGAATTCTCTCACTTTTTATTGTTTAGTTTATTCTTTTAGTGTGAGGAATTTTTTTCCTTTACATTTTGGTGTTTTCATTGAGAGTTGAACTCAAGATTATAACCAAAGATGTCTCGGACTAGATCACATGTTGTACGGGAAACGGGAAATGACGCTAACGCAGTCGTCAACCCCCTCAATCACCTCGCACAGCCTATGAGAGTGCACAATATGATCCAGAACATTTTGACTGGAATGTAGGGTTTGGAGAGTCATAACAGTGAATCACTGGGGAACGAATGGAAACCGTGCAAGAATAGATTGTAACGTTGCAACAGGAGATAGCGAAGACAAGAGCAGAAGTGATCCATAGGACTGTTGTGCAGGAACGGGAAGCAAAAAACTAAGATGGGGAACAGGGAGAACGGCCACACCGATAACCGAAGGTGGCAGCTAGCCACAACGCCCGTCATGAGGGAATGGAAGTCACTTCACGTGATAAAGGAAAAGAAGATGGAGATGAGAATGGACCCGTGGAGCCAATGACAGAGCGCGTAGTAGAAAATATGCTAGAATGAAAAATGCATGAGATGAGAAATTTGGGAGCGGGCGGCGGAGTTGCGGACCTGGAGGCTTTATCCCACTTCGCCTATGTTAGGAAGTTTTGGCCGCTCCTGTGCCAAAAAAATCGTAGCCCCTAAGTTCAAGTGTTGTGAAGGAAGGTTAGATCCTGTGGACCATTTCAGATGTTTCAAGCAAGTAATGGTGTTTCATCAACATGAGGATGAATTGATGTGTTAGATGTTACCAACTAGTCAGGATGAGAACACATTAAAGTGGTATCATTCTCTACCCCCTTGCTCAATTGATAGTTTTGCTAGAATGTCTTCTATTTTCCTGGAACAATATTCCACCTATCAGATGATGATGAAGATTTAGAATACCTTTTGATGATCATGATTAAAAAAGGAGAATCATTATGAGATTACACCCATCACTTCAAGGGTGAAATTGGAAAATTGTGATGATTGTGTGGCCAGACTAGCATTTAGACGCGGTTTAGATCCCAACTCCCAACCGTTTGATGATCTATATAGGAATAATACCCCTCACGATGAAAGAAAATGTATTCAGAAGTTGATTGAGTAGTGAAATTCAGTACAGCGTAAGGATGACGGCAGCATGAGAATAGGAAAGCGCAGAGTTAAATATTCTGAAAAGAAGACGGAAATAAAGCAGGGTGACTTGGAAAAAAGGCCAAGACTAGCCGGAGGAGTCCTTCCAAGGGACAAGGTCTACACCCCATTGACCATCCCAATAAATCAGATTCTCGAGGTTATCAAGGATGAACCATGGCTAAGACGGCCCCATCCAATTATGAAGGAGCCAAGTCAGAGAGATAAAGATAAGTACTACAGTTATCATCGGAGTGCAGGCCATGAAACAAGGGATTACTATCAACTGAAGGAATACATTGAGAAGCTTGTTCAGGAAGGACATTTGAAGGAGTTTGTCCTGAGACGGGACTAACCGAGTAGGGACAAAAATGAAGAGTTCCCCAGGGAAACAGAACCACTAAGAATAGTGGATACAATTATTGCCTTGACAGAGTCAGAAGGTACAACGAGGAAAGAAAGGAAGATCTATTATAAAAATATAGCTCTCGAATTAAATGATGACCCATGGGAAACATCTGGAAGTTTACAGGTTATTTTTTATAAGGAAAGCGGTAGGCACGACGGACATAATGATGCACTGGTGATCACCTTTCAAATTAGAAACTGTTTACTATAGAGAATTTTGATTGATGACGGAAGTGCGGTTAATGTACTCCACCGCTCGACTTGAGAAGATGGCCATAAATGCCCCGAAGGTGCGTGGTGCGTGACAACCACTCGTTGCATTCAACAGAATGGTAACATATTCAGAAGGGATTTTATCACTTCCGGCACGGGCGGACCCGTTCAACCACGTCACTGATTTCATGGTCATTGACACACAATCGACCTATAACGCCATTCTAAGGAGAACATGGGTTCACAAGATGAGATTTGTCCTATCAACCTACTACCAAACCTTGAAATATCTATCACTAGATGGGATATGGACCATTGTAGGGGATTAAGCTTGGCTAGATGTTGCACAGTCTCGGCACTTGATTCTGTCAGCAAGAAGAGCTTCCCTATTCTTGAGAACGAGAAAGAAAAAGCTTAACAATAGCAACTAAATGAGGATGAACCAGACGAGAGCAACCCAATGTACGAAGTCAGAGTGAAACCGAACCCATAGATCTGGGAAACAGAAAGGTAATAACAATGTGAGTGCGACTAACTGAAGCGGGAAAGATAGAACTTACGGAGTTTGTCAGGAGGAATGTGGATATTTTCACCACTACTGCTTCAGAAATTCCAGGTATTGATGAATCGATAATTTGCCATAAACTGAATGTTGATCTGTTCGTTAAGCCTGTGAAATAGAAGAACGGTATTTCTCTCCCAAAAGAAAAGTGGCTATGAAGGAAGAGGTGAAGAAGTTGGCTGAAGTCGGGTTCATCAAAGAAGTCAGCTACCCGAAGTGACTAGCAAATGTGGTATTGTAAAAAAGAAAAGCAGAAAGTGGAGGATCTGTGTGGATTTTACAGACCTAAAGAAAGCTTGCCCAAAGGATTATTACCCGCTAACAAGGATCGATCAAATTGTGGATGTTGCGTCCAGACATGTGCTCTTAAGCTTCATAGGTGCTTACTACAGATATAATAAGATTATAATGTTCTGATCTGATCAATAAAATTTGTCTTTTTATTAATGACTTTGGAATATTTTGCTAAACCGTAATGTCATTGATTTGAAAAATGTAGGAGCGACGTATCAAAGTTTAGTCAATAAAATTTTTGAAAGGCAGATTGGACAAACAATGAAAGTATACATTGACGACATACTCGTAAAGGAGGGTGGGCCACATTTGCAACCTAAAAGAGGCTTTTTCTGCCCTGAGAGAAAGCAACATGAAATTAAACCCAGAAACGTATACTTTCGGAGTGGCAGATGGGAAATTTCTGCGACATCTAGTGAATAGTAGGGGATAGAGGTCAACTCATATAAAATAAAAGAAATCATGGAAGTTAAATCACGGCAATCGAAAAAGGAGATCCAAAGCTTGACGGGAAAGTTAGTAACGTTGAATAGGTTCTTGTCCAGATCAACAGATAAGTGCAGACCATTCTTTGCCAAATTAAGAAAGAATTCTACTCTTCAGTGGGAAGAAGAGTGCGAAGAGGCTCTACAAAAAATCAAAGAATATCAAGCTTCACCTCCACTATTGTCAAAACCTTTACCAGAAGAAGAATTGTCTCTTTACCTCATAGTATCTGTAACCGCTATTAGTGTGGCTCTCGTTAGAATATAAGAGGAATCTCAAAAGACTAGACTATTTTGTAAGAAAAAGTTTTGCAGTCGCAGAAGCTAGCTAGGGCAAATGGAGAAGCCGGCACTTGCTTTGATTGTTGCTGCAAGGAAGCTCAGACAATCTTTTCAGGGACACACCATAAATGTGATAACGGAGTTCCCAATAAGGAGTCTTCTACACTCCCCCGAGATAACTGGAAGACTGGTAAAATGGGCACTAGATTTAGGGGCATACGACATCCGGTATGTCCCACGCATTGCCATAAAGGCATAAGTTTTAGCAGACTTCATTGCAGAATTCACCTACGAAGACAAGGAGCATGATTCCACAATGGTGGAAATGGGAAAGGACACATGTACTCTGTTTGTAGACGGAGCATCAAATCATCATGGAGCTGGAGTGCGAGTGGTGGTTCAGACATTATCATTTGGCTTTCAAGCATCAAACAGGGAAGTAGCGTATGAGCCATTGTTAGCTAGACTACGCCTTATGAATGAATTCAAGGTAACAAGTATAATAATATTATGCGATTCGATGTTAGTTGCTAACCAAATCGCAGGAAAATACAATGTAAAGGATAATATAATGGCAGAGTATTTATAGAATGCCAAGAAAATATTACAATTATTCAAAAGCTATGAGATTACGCAAGTTCCAAGGGCAGAAAACTCGATAGTAGATGCTCTGGAAAATTTGGGATCGTCAGCCCAATTCCCATTCAAAAGAACAGTTACCATATAATTTCTGAACGATCCAAGTACAAAGACACCCATACAAGAAGAAGTCACAATGGGGAATCATGAACATGATTGGCGAAAGAGAATTGTACAATACCTCTTCTACTAGGACCTCCCACCTAATAAAATGGAAGCCTAGAAGCTCCAGTAACGGAGTGCAAGGTATACCATGATCGACGGGGAGCTCTATAGAAGGTCATTCTCGAGCCCGTGTCTCAAATGTCTTTCCCAACAGAGGCCAAGTACGTAATGATCGAAGTACACGAATGAATCTGTGAGAACCATTTAGGTGGGAGATCTCTGGCCAACAAGTTATTCAATGAAGCGTACTACTGGCAAAAAAGGCAAGAGGAAGCAAAGTCTTTTGTAAAGAAGTGTGACAAGTGCCAACGGTATGCTCCCATTCCAAAGATGGCTCTCGAAGAATTATAAACATTGGTGAGCCATTGGCGTTCATGCAATGAAGAATCGATGTAGTTGGTCCACTACTGATGATTCCTGCTCAGAAGAGGTTCTTACAAGTCACAACTGACTACTTTACAAAGTGGATAGAAGCATAAGCATTAGCAAGAGTACGTGAAGAGGAGGTAAAGAAGTTCTTATGAAAAAATATTTCTTGCAGGTACGAGATCCCCAAAGTGCTTATTTCTGATAAGAGCCTTCAAATCACTGAGAGTCAAGTGAAAAGCTTTTGTGATGACCTCAGATAAAGAATATACTATCAACTCCTTACTACCCTCAAGGCAACGAGCAAGTAGAAAGATCAAATAGAAAAATACTGGAAATTTCTAAAGAAACGGTTAGAAGCTGCCAAAGGCAAGTGGATTGAGGAATTTCCATAAGTTCTCTGGGCGTACCAGACAACACCACGAGAACCCATTAGAGAAACACCTTTCGCCCTAACATTTGGAGCAGAAGTTGGTATACCAATCGAAATTGGATGCCGCACACTAAAATTAGGAATATATGAGGTCATAAACGTGGAACGGATGATTGGACGTTTAAACTTTTTGGAGGAAAATAGCAGGTAGCTCTGTTGAGAATGACCAATTATAGCTAGAAAAGAAGAAAGTACTTCCAAAAGATAGTAAAAAAAATGCAGGTTTTAAATGGGAGATCTTGTGCTGAAGAGAATTTTTCAGTCAGATGAAGGTAAATTGGGACCAAATTGGGAAGAACCTTTTATAGTCAAAGCAGATGGAGGAAACAGATCTTACTACTTAGTGACTAACGAGGGAAGTGACTTATCCAAGCCTTGGAATGCTTTACATTTGCACAAATATTATGTGTAATTATTCCTTTTTTATAGTGAAAATATTTTCATCCGTGATTTTTTCCCATTTAAGGGTTTCCATATAAAAATCAAGTGTTCATCATTCTTTCCTTAAAAATCTAAAGGAAACGGGGTTATGAGCTCACAAATAGCTTAAGTACATGAAGGTATTCTCTTTTTAAAGGAAATGGACCATTAAGCTCACAAAGAGCTTAAGTCCATGAAGGTACTCACATTCTAAAGGAAACGGACCCCTAATACCACGAAGAGCTTAAGTCCATGCAGGTATTCTCCTTCTAAAGGAAATGGACCTCTAAGCTCACAAAGAGCTTAAGTCCATGAAGATACTCACCTTCTAAAGAACACTGGCTCCTAAGCTCACGAAGAGCTTAAGTCTATGAAGGTATTATCCTTCTAAAGGAAACGAACCCCTAAGCTCACAAAGAGCTTAAATCTATGAAGGTACTTGTCTTCTAAAGGAAAACGGGCCCTAAAGTGCCAAAAGCTTAAGTCTGTGAGGAATGATGTCTGCGGCATCACCCTCTTAAAGAAACCAAAAAAGGAAAGAAATGGAGAAATTTAAAAAGAGATGAGTGAAAGGGGGAAAATAAAGGAAAGTTGCAATAAAAGAGTGCTCCAAGGCAGCAAAATCTTGAAGAAGGAAGAAAAGACTATCTAAACACTTACAAAGGGAAATGAAGAAATGGAAGATCAGAAGTTGCTAAAACAATTTTCTTTTCATTGATAATAGAGCAAAAATTACAAAGAAAGGAAAAAGGGAAAGTAAAAGAAGAAAGGCCTTTTTGACATCAGTGACCAAGATCTATTAGCCGTAATTGACAGAATGACTCGTATGGAATTGAGTTCAGTTTGGCCAAAACAGTAAACGTCTCGAGACTATCGATGCCATAAGTTTGTGTGAAACCTTTCACCTTAGTATGAGCCATCTCGATAGAGCCATCAGCTTTGTGTCTCAGGGTATATACCCACCTGCAGCCAACGCAGCGGGAGTGGCAGACAACTCTAGAGCTTTAGCAATGATATCTTCTGTTGAAGCATTCATGGAATCCTCAAATTTTGGAACGAGAGCCTTCTTAGGAGGAAAGATTGCTAGGGAATCTCTATAGCTAGCGCTATAGACAAGTATCCCTCATTCCTCAAACAACGCCTAATACTCCGCTTCAGAAGCCTGCTCCCACTTAACAACTTCATCTTTAGCTTTCTCGTCTTCAACTTTTGCCTTCTCAGATTCGGCCGAAGCCTTTCTTACAACATCTAAATCATCGACCACCTTTCACTCTTCAGCAGCTGCAACCTCTACGTCATAAGCCATCTTCTCTAAAGCTTTTTGGAGTTCAAACTCATTCACTAGGTGTTGCTCTTTTTCAGCTTGAAGACGAGCCGCAACTAAATTTACCTCCATAAGCTCTCTTTGGAGAGTCATCAAGGCCTGGTCGCGAAGATGATGATGCTCCTGAAGAGCATTGTGATGGATAATAGCCTGAAAAGACTAAAACTAAACTAAACACATAGAAATATAACTTCAGAAAAGAAGAGAATGAAGAGAAAAATTTTACCCTCATCAAGTCATTGCTTAGGCAGTTGACAAGCTTGCCGATACTGAGCCTCTTTTTGGTTTTGGCATCGACATCAGAGTGAATGCCGCAAAGGACAATGTGAGAAGCCACGGCATCATCAAGAAAGCTAACTAATGCTGGAACTGGGGTGTTGACAAAATGTTTCCACTTCCACAGAGCTGGCAGGGCTTCACCAACAGTGCTTTATGAACTAGAATCGTCTCCCAAGGTAGGATTGGTCACAGTGCGCACAATGGGAGTTGGTGCAAAAGGAGGGTCAGAGTTCAAAGGAGGAGCCTTGATCTGCACGATAGAAGTGCTAAGAGTGGGAGGAGTAGGCATGATCTATCAGTGGGATGAGCTCGAAGTGTCATTCCGAGCCCTCTTATTAATGGGACAAACAAACTTGTTGCAAAATCTTTTCGTCATCCTTATGCCAGCTTCTGCTCGGTCAAAAAGCTCTTGATCGTCCGACGAACTAGATGAACTCGAAGAGTTGGAATGTCTAGAAACAGAATGGAAAGATGGATTTGAAATGTCTCTAGGGGTGTAAGATGAGGGTGTTGGAACAGTGTGGCAGCAACGGAAACTGGCGCAGGAATGGAAGCAGAAATGGCTTCTCTTCGCAAATCAAGAAGCACTTTCCAATCTCGATCTTGAGCTTGAAGATGGAAAGAAGCGGTGATCTTATCAACGGACTCTCTAGAAAGGAAAGGATTTGAATTCTTCTTAGATGCAAAAGAAAGAGAGTGGAAATTAGAAAAAAATAATAATATTAAACAATCAAAAAAGAAGAAAAGAGAGTAGAAAGTGGAGGCCTGAACAAGATCTCCACCATCTTACTTAAAATTGCCCATTTCTTGAAAATTGTCTAGCGACCATCATCGCCCCAGTTCCCATCGACCAGGATAATGTTCCGCTCTCATCCCTTATCTCCTCTTAGAATCTAGGTAATAAGATTTCCTCTTTTCTCAAACGGATGAGGGGCAAGGTAATAACTATCATCCCGACATTTGACTATATAACAATAAAAGATCTCATCTATCCCTAAACCTAAATTATATCTCTTATTTAAAGCCTACAGGTCAAGAAGGATCTTGTAGGAGCTCGGTGTAAGCTGTGAAAGGGTAAGGCCTCCTCTATGAAAAAATTTAGAAAGAAAAAGGAGAAAATTGGAGCCTAAGACCTAAGGCTATGTACATAGGGGCTAAGGATAATTTGGTAGGATGGTCTACAAGGAATTCCAACGGATTCACTCTCTCCTAAGGCACAAGTAACATCTACAGGAAAAGCCTCACGGAAACGGATCATAAACAACCTAAACTCAACTGGGGTCCTAACTAGGGGGACTAGAACTTTGAACTCGTCCGTGATCTTGCAAGGAAAAAGAAGAAGATGAAGAAGGAAACTTACGGAATAGGGAACGAGGAGATGGAGAAGAACAATAACAAAGGATGCCTTATATAGGTGACAGATTTAAAAAAGAAATAGGAAATGGTTTGTTTGCAGCGGGGCAATCAATGACATCAATAATTAGTGATGCAATGGATAGACGTGACCATGCGGCTGACAACATAGGGGGATGGAATTGACGCTGCGGGAGATGAAAAGACGTAACTGTTGACCATAAAAGACATGACACCTGGCAACGAAAAATAAAAAAGACTTTATGTTAAAGAATATATTTCTTACTCGTGCTCAGCAACAAATGCCAAGAACGGGAATCATAAGCAACGCTCACGGGAACGTTTCCTAAGCATGAAGATGAAAGGGTGTTTTGAAAAAGCGTGATTGACAAGCGGACGTGACTGACACATCACAACCCGCGCAAATAGAAAAAATGACATGTAGGAAATATGAACTGAAAAGTCTGACCAAATCAAAAATTTTACAGAGCGCAGTGTGATACTGAGTACGGGAAGGTGCAGCGACTTTGAAAATGGCTGCCATAATTAATGCGTGTGAGTTAGCGTGACAGACAATGGGCTCGTCAAAGCATTTTAATATTGCATATTAATTTTACTGTGTAATATTAAAGGCAATATGGGCAAATGAACAAGTGAAAATTGTCCAAGGAGCCACGTAGACAGACCTGACCATAGAAGCGGGGGAACGGGTTGCCACCATGGCTAAGTGGGGAAACCCACCTGAACCATTGATCCCTTCATGTCCCATCGGATGGTTCAGACTTGGTTAGTTGTTGATGCGGATAAACTAAGTTCAATCAGTTGCTGGGATAGATAAATTAAATATGATATGATAAGCTTAAGTTTGGAGGAATAATTGGTTTATCCTTTATTTTTTTAAGAGATATAGTTGAAATCTATAACTGACTGAGAGCCTATAAATAGAGGCTAATTGTAAATCAATAGGTAATGCAAATCGAGAAATTAGTTAAATATTCTTGAGAATTCTCCCTCTCACTTTTATTGTTCAGTTTATTTTTTGAGTGTGAGGAATTTTTTCCTTTACAACACAATCAATGAGATACATGTACACAACAGCTGGCAACTACAGAAGGGGATGTGGAAGCTATTAACCCTAATAATTTAGCCCTAAATTATCTTCGAAGACCATAGAGAGGAGACGCGGCTAGACGCAAACGTGAAGCTCAAATAGGTAAAAGCAGCGAAAGTGAAAATTGGTAAAGTGAAGCTTTGTTAGCAATATAAAAAAAGCAAGTTATCTGAGCAAAAAGTGATTAAGTTCTCTGTTAAAATATGAAAATCCTGTTATTCAAGCTTAAGCCTAAAACATTACTTTACAATAACATTTCTTCCTTAAGACATTATTATTTGTGATAACATAGATTTGTGTAACGCTTTCGAATACTAACTTATAATAAAGCACAAACCTGAATTAAAATTAGGGAAAACTGTAAAAATGATTCATTTTCTAGCTCAAGTTGTAAAATTGTCTAGAAAATTTTTTATTGCAAAAATGGCCAAATTATGATAAATAATGTATTTGTCACTGTATAATTTTGATAAATAAGTTATTTACCACGGTCGTATTTCTGCCAATTTTACAAATAAAAAAATTTCTGCAATTTTTACAACTCCACCCTCGAAACCTGTCCTTTCCTGCTATTTCCCTCCTGAAATTATAGTAGTGCAAAAGGAAAATACAAAGGAACTAAATAGACGAGTTACGTACTCAAATGAGGTACATGCAACACATAGACGTATGTTATTTGAATATATATATATATAATCACAAGCAACATAAATAAGGTACCCAAAATGAAATAACTCATTTATGTTGCATGTACATCACCTGATCATGTGTACCTAAAATAATGTACTTTATTTTGAATTGCAATACCTCTGGTGGGTAATATATACGGAAAATAAAATATATATCTCATTTATATTTTATACAATTAATCATTTGTGTACGAATATATCTCAAATGAGTAGTATTTACCATGGTACCATCACGGTGACCAAGAATTTCTCTAGCTAGTAAAAATTAGCTAGAAAGATAAAAGACATGTATGTCATTCGTTATTTTGATTCCAATCAGAGCATTATTAAAGTGTTTCAAAGAAGTCTTTCTCATATGTAGATAAGCTTCTAGCATAAATGACTTAAGTAAGATAAAATCTTAATCATCTTACTTCTACTAGAACAAAATACGAAACTTCGTGCACCTTAAAATTTTAAAAATAATGCTACTCACCAACTTTCCAACTTAATTACGTGGCCGCCATTTCATCTACGAAAAAATTGTCAACTTCACCACCTGCGTGCTGTCTCCATCCCAGGGCATGTGCAGCAAAATTATATCATCTTTTGAGCTGTCCTACTGGGACCCTTCCCTCTCTTCAAGTCAAACCCATCCCCCAAACGTCCCTAATGCTTCCTTTTAACACAACTCGCTTCTCATTTCTTCCCTTTCCTTTCTCACACTACTCTTTGCCACTGCTTCTGTCTTAATTTTGGAAGCGATGATCTTCGCTAAAGTAAACCATGGCCGTTCGGTTTGTCGCTTCTGGATATTTAACGAATCCCCCACGTGGCTTGTCATGACGTGGGTTCTTCTACTGCAGTTGTCATCACCAGTCACTGCACAGACCGGAACAGCACCGGGTCAACAGGTTGGTTATTCATTCGAGCCGGAAGTCAGCAGAAACACGGCAACTATATTCATTGTCCTCGTTTGTCTCTTCTTCGTCTTCGGCTTATTTTCTGTCTACATACGCCAGTGCACCCAGAATCGTTTCCGCAGTGGCCAGCGTACCTCCGTCGCCGAAGGCAGCAACAATGGTCAGTTGCGGAGGAACACGCGTGGACTCGACGCGGAAGTGATTGCTACGTTCCCTACCTTCACGTACTCTGGCGTCAAGATGCTTAAGATCGGTAAGGGGTCGCTAGAATGCGCCGTGTGTTTAATCGAGTTCGAAGACGACGAGACGCTGCGTTTGCTGTCTACATGCAGCCATGTCTTTCATTCTGATTGCATCGACATTTGGTTGACTTCTCATTCTACGTGCCCGGTTTGCCGGGCAAACTTGGTTCCTACACCGGGCGATTTAGCTTTCACCATGCCGGTAATGTTAAATCAATATACGGGTCCGGATGAGCCAGAAAACCAGGTACCAGTTCAGACTATTGAAGCTCCCGATACGAGTTTTACGAATCCAAATCAGGAAAACAATCAGAGCCGTCCGCCGCGGTCTTGGTCAACAGGGTGGAGATTAAGCCGAATATTCACCCGATCACATTCGACGGGTCACCTCCCGATCCAAAGGACAGATAATCACGAGAGATTTACGTTAAGGTTACCAGAGGAGATAAGGAGTCAGCTTGTGAACTCGACGTTGAACCGAGCAAGGAGTTGCGTGCCAATGCGGAGGGCGGAAAGCTCAAGACAGGGTTACCGGAGCGGGTTCAGACCCGTGGAGAACCACGTGACGATGAATCGAGTGGACCAGAATGAACGCGCAGAGTGGTGGAGTCTTTCGGCGATGACGCCGTTTTTTGGGAGAATCGGGTCGAGTCAGACTCAGAGGGTGGGGACGAGTGGAGACGAAGATCTTGGTGAGCGATCGTTTGCCCGGCTACGGCCTGATACTGATAACCAAGTATAGCATTGTATCAGGTGAAATACCCAGTTTTTTCGGTATCGGGTCAATTGGCTATGGAGAGATGGGATCCTACAAGTTCTAGCAAACGTTCTTCTTCTGCTGTTTCGCCTAAAGAATCACATTCGTCTTAATTTCATCTGTGTCTAATTGTCAATCCGCGAATGAGTCTATTTCGCCATCTTCTTCATTGACGGGAATTGGTACGGGTCACTTGATTAATAAATTTTTAATCTAAAACTTGATCACGTAGAATTACTTTTGTTATAAATATTTGTTTGGAGCAAAATCCGATAAGGATATGCTTTATGTACAGAAAGCTAGACAGAAACTTTCATACTCTAGATGAACTCGAAAAGATCATGTTGAACAAATGTGGATCATTAGAGTTAATTTCAATTGATTGAATTGATTTTGTTTATCTTAATTTTTCTAGAGAAAGATGTAAATCAGGTTATATTTTCACCATTTTGGCATGCACAAATTTGTTAATCATAAATGTGAACAGGGAAGGAACGGGGAAATGCAAGCTAGGCTACTCCTGCGTCTTAATTAACGTTTTTCTTATCAACCTTCTAATATATGGATTTATTATACTTGTGCACTGTACGTACTACGTCCTGATTATGATTCGACTTCGTTTTTTAAAGTTCAGTCACAATTTATATTTATATACTTTCCGAGATTGCACAAATAGTATCATAAACTTAAAAAATGAAATTATCGAACCCTTGAACTATAAAAAATAGACAAAACCACCAACTGTCATCTCCTCTTGACGAAATTCCATGTAATTCTCCTACCTGGTGTCCGACATGACCTCTCTCGGATTAGGATCCCCTGCAACTGCAAAAGGGAAGTTTAATTCGAGTCATTTAAATAGATCTGGACGGCTCAGATTACTTGTTAAAAAGTTAAAAAAAAAGTAAATTTTTTTATTTTTTCCCTTGACAATTTGATACTATCTGGATCATTCAGACTTGATTAGACAGCTTAGCAGTATCAAACCGTCATGCCTACTATTGGACCCCTTCGATCTCTCTTTACCACGTTCTTTCTCTCTAAAATTCGGCCATGAAAGTGTTGTCTTCTACATGGAAAAGTTGCATCTTTATCGTTCTCACATCAAGGAACTGAGGGAGGCGAGACTGTGAAACAACAAAACCTTTACGCAAAGTAGAAAAAAGAGGGTAAATACACTTCTCCTTCTCTATCAATTGAACAATTTCAATGGGTAGCCAAACAAGTTCTATGCTACTGTAGCTATCTATTAGGATTGTACCCTAAAAGCACTAAATTTCTATTATATTTATTGAGAATATTCATTATGATCAATAATAAATAATTAATTCTTATATTATATGCAATTCATTCTTGTAAAGGTCCACAAACATGATAATACTTGGTCTAATGGTCTTATGAAGTTTAGCTTATGGGAACAAAGTATTTAACCAATAGTCATTTATGACTTGTAAATACTTAATTTCACAGTCTAGTGAAATTGTGCGCTTTATTAAGAAAAGACTGCAGTACATTAACTCAATTATGTAAAGTGACTTACCTTGGTCACTAGGTAGAGTACCTAGTTAATGTACTAGTGCATTTGGAATGTATTGAAAGAACTGATATTGAAACTGATTTTCAATAAATAACTATCAAATGAAAATCATGACTCATTAGTATTGTTTTATGAGTGCTCTCAATCTTGAGAAAGTTATGAGTTCATATTTAATAACTTAATTATTTTGATCAATTAATAGTGAGACTTTATGAGTCAACATATTCCGTAGGTTGGATGATTGACTTAATAAATAGTGAGTTCATAGATTCTCAATAGTAGAATCCATAAACATTTTTAGTTAAGTGACATAGTACATCTTAGGTAATTAATTTACTAGGTCATAGTAAACTAAGCGTTTAGTATCTCTAATAGTGTATTAGAGATTTGATAATTTTACTTGAGATGTCAAATATGAAAATTATCATAGTTGACCGATAGAATGAATTTGAAACCTAAAGATATCAAAATGTGTATATATATTAGGTTGATAGTAATGAACCTAATTATGTACGGTATTATATTATGGAGGGGTATTACATAATGATTAATAGGTCAATGATAGTTACGTCGAATAATATAAAATATACTTGGCTCAATTATGATTTAATAGTGGAGTTAATCATAATTAATAATTAATAAATTTGATTATGAATTTCATCGATAGAATTTAATAATTATGTAGTCAAATGTACTTTTATCCTTATGGCCCCAATACTAGCATCAGATTTGAGTTATGTTAATGATAAAACTTGTTTAATGAACAAGTGACTCAACATGGATACCCTATAATCAACCAAGATATCTAAAAACTTGCTCAGACTTCATTCTAAAAATGTCAACGATGAATTAAAATTAATTTATTTAATTTTAATTGATTGGAAGTTAAGAAAAAAAGAATTAATAAAAAAACGGTTGGGAATGCTCCCAACCGTAAGTGTGAATGGTTACATTATATAACCATTGTGTTTTGATATAATGTTTTCCTTAACAGAATTGTGTTGTTGGTTCAATTCTTTGACAAAAACAGTTTTTGCCACAATTGACAAATTTTTCTTTCTTGCCCAACAAAATTTTAGAAGAAAGATGAGTTAATTTTTTTTTTGATTTTATTCGAGTGTCCAACCCGCTCGAGATTTTAGTTGACGGTCCAAGAAATAGTAAAAAAGAAATAAAGGTTTCAATTTTTTGATTTCACGCTTCAAAACGTATTTTTCCTAATATGTATAAATATATTATTTCTCAAATTCTTCAAGATCCAATATTTTTCGCTGCGTTGATTCCTTCACGATCATCATTGCCGTAATATTTTTTTTGTTAAGAAGAAATTACATTAAGCACCAAAAGAGTCTACAAGCAAAGAGATACACAAGGGAAAAGTAGGCATAGCAATACAAGGAGAGTTCTCTAGAGTTCCTAACGTACCCAGTTCATGGGCCATGCAATTGTTAGCCCTAGGAATATAAGTAAAAATAGCAGACTCATAAAATTGCCGAAGATACAAGCATATCTGGACTTATCAGATAGGCCTAGACTACAAAAATTAAAATAAATAAATTGCTTTTTAATTTTTCCTGCCTTTTCAATTAGGCTCTATTTGGGCAATCAGATAGAAGAACTAAAACTCTATAATGGAACATAGTTGTTAAAATTAGGCCCAACTAATTTTGACCCGGCCAAGTTGTGAATCACTAGGTTTATTTGACCAAATATTTTGTGAATATTATTAATCACTAAAATTATCATTAAAAATATTGAAATGTTAACTAATAAAGTTTTATCAAAGACTTATAACTATTCACTACTACTTCTAAAAGTGATAATTAAAAAATATTTTTTAAACTATTTGATCCGATCATAATAATGAAATTCCTTACATACCCCTATAACAATAAATTAGTACAATTATTGAGGTTGAGAGTTACAAATTAATTCACAAAGCACAATATGTAAGTTACAAAGCACAATTATAACTTACATTGAATCATTTCTTATTACTTTTTAGAAGCCTTCACCTAAATATATTTTCCTATAAATACGGTGATGCGCAAGTTGTTTTAAAATATTTATTTATATTATTCTTACGGTTTAAATATGTATTTCTTATATATCTTCAAACTTTTAGTCTTTTATTGATTATATTTTATAGTCTAATGAGATATGACTAATGCTAATATTATTTTTGTTTATACATGTTAGTGCTTCTTTCAATTGCATCATTTCCTCCTTTAAATATGTTGTTAATTTCCATGTCGATTATTTGCATTATACATTAATTAAGCTTAGTTTACTGAAAATGAAGTTACATGTGTAATGCATATGATCATAGATTAATATTTAATATATTAAAAGTGTGGATAAAATAAAATTATTTTTTACCCTTTTGTCCAATTATCATTCTTATAAATTCTAAAATGACAATCTATTCATGATCTATTACTTTTTTCTAAAAATAAAGGATAAAATTTATTAATTACATCACAAAACTATTGTTATTATATATTTGATAAACGATGCTTATATTTTTATTTTAAGAAGGTTCCCAACTTCCGAAACTCATTATTAAATTAAGTGAAGAGTTTTCATATATTAATATTTTGTTGAAAATATCAAAATATCTTTATTTACAAATTTAATATTGTAAATGTTGAAATTATCAATGATGAAAAAATAGCAATGGAATCTAGCTTTGTTAAGTGAAGAGTTTTTATACATTAACTTTTGTTAAAATTATCAAAATGTATCTTTATCATAATTGTATAGACTTGAAGAGTGTCTTCTATGCTATAATTTTGTTTAAATTATTGACATTTGTAAATAAAATATTTATAGAGTAAGAAAAAATATTGATGTTAGAGATTAGCTGTTGAACTTGAAGAACTTACGAATATCGTGCTTGAGGAAAATTACAAGATTTATTATGTACATTATATGAAGAAAATTAAATAGGTATGCATATTTGATTCTCTTATAAGGCATACATATCTTATTCAATTAATGTAAATTAAAATCATAACATTGATACCATATTACGAACTATGCTAACAATGTATGAAATAAGTACTAATACTATAGAAAGAGAGCGGCATTTTGGGGGAACTCAGACTCAGAGCATGTTTACCAAATTCTAAGATTTTAGATTTTTTAGATTTAGAATTTGAATTTAATATTTAGATTCAAGATTTGAAACTCTGTGTTTAATAACTATTAGAATTCATGACATTGATAACTTAATATTCTGGTTTGGATTAGGTTAAATGTAAGATTTCAATATATTTTATAATGAAAAATGATATTTTGTATAATTAAATTTAATTTTTAGCACACATGATTATTAAAAACTACCTGTTTCGCAATCAAAATAATATATAGTTAAATATCAAATAAATAAATATAATAAAATATTATGTATGTCGACTAAAATAAGAATTTAGAATTTCTCATAGGGCCCACCAGTCGACCGGATTTGAGTCGAATCTTGGATGTAAAATCATTGTTCTGAATTTGAATTCGGAATCAACTATTTGATGGATTAAAAATCCGGTTATTGTCCGTTTGTCCTCGCAAACCTCTAAATTCTTATTTTAGTAAAAAAATCGAATTTTTGTATTGTAATGTATAAAATTCACCGTCTTCGATAATTGATCGTGAATTTCTTACATTATAATGTGAAAATTTAGAGAATAATTTAGAGAGAGAATAATGACATCATGATTTACGTGAAAAACTTTTAAAGGGAAGAAAAATCATGGAGAGATTTTGATAGGATTTCATTATGGAGAAAAAGTTTACAAGACTAATGAGTGTTGAGAGTTGTTCTCTCTTATGGATGTTCTATTCGGAGTTACATATTGCATTTACTTATAGGTCTTCATATAATTTGATATAGCTTATCTAATTTCATCTAAAAATATGATCAACATAATATTTTCTGAAATCCAGCTTATCAACAATAACAACCAAGTGAATCTTGACTGTCTGATCAATCCAATGGTCTTAATTAGCTTCTCTTTGGACTGTCACGTCAGTAATCCATGTACTTTCGTCTGATTGGTTTGTTCTTCATAACTGTCTAGTTGATGCTACAGTTCTCACTCTATCTTCTCTTCGATAGAGTTTTCGATCTAGATCTTGTCACGTGTCATGCAAAATTTTGCCTGTACATTGGTCTCCATTACACTCAACGAAATTTTATTCGTTGATGTGTAATGATCTTTATTCTTGCATTATCACATATCATTACTCTTCGCCTTTTTGGGCATCATTTATGACTATCTTTTTCGTATTCTTTTATCGTTTCATCTTGCCGCTCAAGAGAATACCTTATATGCGCTATTCTGGAACAACCTTCATCTTTCCACTTAGAGAATGCTTTACATACACTATTCTAGAGCAATCTTTCATCTTCCCGCTCAGAGAATGCTTTACATGCGCTATTCTGGAGCAATCTTTCATCTTCCCACTCAGAGAATGCTTTACACGATTCATTTCAGAGCAACTCTTCATCTTCCCGGTCAGAGAATGCTTTACATGCGCTATACTGAAGTAATCTTTCATCTTCCAGCTCGGAGAATACTTTACACAATTCATTCCAGAGCAACTCTTCATCTTCCCACTTAGAGAATGCTTTACACGATTCATTTCAGAGAAACTCTCCATCTTCCCATTCAGAGAATGTTTTACATGCGCTATTCTAGAGCAATCTTTCATCTTCCCACTAAAATAATGCTTTATAGGTGCTATTCTAGAGCAATCTTTCATTTTCTGTTATGTCTTTCCATTCCTTTTACTGTGGGCTCATTGATAGAGTTTTTTCTTTCCATTATCTCGTTTGTTGAGATCTATGACAAGAATGTTGTACAAGAATAACATAATAATTTATTGAAATGAGTAAAGAGCGAGTGTACCATTTCATAATTGTATCGCAGGGGTTTGAGTTTGATGTTCTGCATTTATTGGCAGAGTTTCTCTCGTTTCCTTTGCTACGGGTTCCTTGGAGAGTTTCTTCCGTTTCTAGTACTGCGGGCTCATTGGAGAGTGTCTCCCGTTTCCTTTGCTGCAGGCTCTTTGAAAAGTTTCTCCCATTTCCTTTTGGAGAGGGACACACGAACTGCCAATTTTCAAGGACTTAGATTCAAATAAAGAACCATGACCCCATTTCAACTTTGAGAGGGACTTACGAACTGTCCGTTTTCACGGACTTAGGTTCAAATAAAGAACCATAGCCTCGTTTCTGCTTTAAGAGTAGCATCAGCTCTGTATTGATAGAACTTGATTTGAGCATTTCTGCTAAGTATGTTTTGGGAACATAATTTTCCAAGCTATTATTTGACAGATCGTTCATTAATCTCTCTGTTGTGGCTGTTGCTATCAACCATTATGTTGATGTCGTTGGTGATACAAACATAGTCCTTTGTATGTTTTTGTATTTTTCATTCTTTCAAGACAGCAAATTTCCTCTATGCTTTCATCTGCTTCTCACTTTATCTTTCTTTGTTGACTTTCATTTCCTTTCTTTCTCTTTTCGTTTTCCACTTCTTCTTTCATTGTTTTCACTTTTTCATTTCTTTACTTTCATCTTTTCCATTATCCACTTTCACTTTTTTGACTTTTCATATTTATTCTTTCCTTCTACTTCACAACCACTGATCGCTTGACCTCACAATTCACATCTGATTCATTTTTTTGAATTCTTTTTGAAAACTCATTTGCTTCTCACTTTATTTTCCTTTATTTCCTTTCTTTTCCTCACTTTCATATTTCTCCCTTTCTCAGTTTTGGTTATTTCTTAGTGTTGAATACTCTTCCCAAGATCCAAACATCTTGAGACTTCCGTCCTTTGCAATTCTCCATTCTTTTTAGATTTTTTGCTTTTAATTTTTTTTTTTCAGATTTCTTCCTTTTTTTTCAGAGTTCTTCATTTTTCCTTCTTTTCAAAGCTCTTTATTTTTAGAGCTCTTATTTTTCAGAATTTCCTTCTTTTTGAACTTCCTTCTTTTTTGTTTCCTTTAGAGAGTAGTGTTGTAGACACTATTCCTCATGGACTTAAGTTATTAGTGAGCTCAGGATCCCATTTTCATTTTCTTTAGAAAGCAAAAGTCTTCATGGACATGAACTCTCAGTGAGCTCAGGAGCTCGCTTCTGTTTCCTTTAGAAAGAAAAAACCTTTATTGACATAAGCTCTTGGTGAGCTTAGGGGCCCATTTTCGTTTCCTTTAGAAAGTAAAATCCTTAATGGACATGAACTCTCAGTGTGCTCAGGGGAAAGATTATGCACTTTTGCCTGCCATGCAAACAGAAGAGTTGTAAAGACACCAAGGAAAAAGTCTTCAGTAGAAAGTGAGTCCTGCAAAGAAGCTTAATAGAAGAGTAATGAAGATGATGTGGAATGAAAAGATGAGCCAATCATGATGCACCAAATGTTTGTTTACCTTCAGAAGCAAATTTCTAAGCAAAATGTTTAATAACAAAGACAAAAAACACTGACAATCGAATGACTCGTCTCTGTCTAAATTTGACTTTGTTATAGCTGAAATATGAATAGAACACGTGTTCACACTGATGAGTTGTTATCGTGCATACCACAGATAAAACAACTCAAAGAACAAAGATCACGGGGAGTGGTTTCCTCGGCTACGAGCCTCTAAAGCTTAAGTTAGAGGTGTAGAAAGAATCTGGTAGAGCTTCTGTAAGTTTGAATTAGCTTACCTATGATTTTAGAGGAGGGATATTTATAGTAGAGGCATACTTGGGTAAGGGTTGGTGGAGAAGCTTGGAGAATATTCCAAAGTGGCTGATAGGGGAGGTAGCATTTAATGTCCTTATTCCCCGAGCTGATGCCAAGGAGGCCTAAGGCGACTTAAATGAGACATTTATGACATAGGGGCCAACGGTTGGACAGAGTGCCAGTAGTTCTGATATTGTGCGGGCACGTGACAACCCACCATATTCAGTTGGTGATGATAAAAGTGAAGTATGTAGGGTTCCCCGGGCTACTTATCACTGAAGACACAAAACATGTAGGTTCATGAGCTTTTGGTCACATACTTGCATTTTTTAGGTGTCCTCCCTTTAGCTCCGGACACGTTTGAGATAACCTAAAACATTGGTTTGGTAGCTTGGCCTCGAGTAGAGTTACTTGGACATGTAGCATCTCCTTCAAGCCCAACCTGCGGCGACTGGGAAATGGCTCTTGGGGAGGTCTGCATAAACTTGATGAGAAGGAGGAAGAAGCATGCCTCCTTCTGTAGGGGGGTCGGAAAACACTCATAACAGACTTCGATCAAAATGCATCAGTCTACCTTTGTTTTTGACCAATCGTGGTGCAAAGGAAGTTCATGTTTCTTTTCACAATCGATGAGATACAAGAATACAACTACATACAACTATAAAAGGGGATAGGGAAGCCATTAACCCTAATAATTTAGCCTTAAATTATCTTCGAGGATCATAGAGAGGAGACGAGGCTAGAGACGCACATGAAGCTCAAATAGGTAAAACAATGAAAAGTGAAAAGTGAGAAAAATGAAAATCCGCAAAGTGAAGCTTGGTTAACAGATAAAAAAAGCATGTTATCTGAAGCAAAATGCTATAAGTCCGTTAAAATCTATAAAGCTTGTTATTGAAGGCTTAATGCTTAAGGAAAATACAATGGAAGGAGATAGATAAAGTACAAAGTACTCAAATGAGCTACTTGCAACACAAATTACGTATATTTTAATATATATATATATATATATATATATATGAATTACATGGAACATAAATGAAGTAACTAATTTATGTTGCATATATGAATTACATGGAACATAAATGAAGTAACTAATTTATGTTACATATCTACATCATTTGCTCAGGTATACCTAATATAATGTACCTAGACTGCAATACTTTATTTGGGTAATATTACGAAAAATTAAATGTGTAAGTCATTTTATATTTTATGCAATTAATTATTTGTTAATATATCTCAAATGAGTTGCATTTATCATGGTACCGCCATGGTGTCTGAGATTATACCAATCATGAACTTTCAAAGTTAATTACGTGGCGGCCATTTCATCTACGGAAAATTTGTCAACTTCACCATCTGCATGTCATCTCCATCCCCGTCTTCAAAATAGATCACCGCGTGTTGAATCTTTAACATGTAGGATTATGTTTAATAAATCTTGATCGTCTATTTTAAAATGGACGACTAAGATCATTTCAATTTATCTACTGAAATGATGTGATAATTATTTATTTTATTTTTTGTTTTCTTAATTTTATCATTTAGTGTCGTTAGACGTTCATTTTTATAATGGTTCCCAGTCCAGACTCCTACTGGCACCCTTCCCTCTCTTCAAGTCAATCAACCCCTTCACCAAAACGCCCCTAGTCCTGAAAATTTCCTTCCTTTTAACACGAATCCCTTCGTATTTCTTCCCTTTCCTTTCTCACACTACTCTTTGCCATTGCTTCTGTCTTAATTTTTGAAGCGATGATCTTCGCTAAAGTAAACCATGGCCGTTCGGTTTGCCGCTTCTGGATATTTAACAAATCCCCCACGTGGCTTGTCATCACGTGGGTTCTTCTACTGCAGTTGTCACCGCCAGCCACTGCACAGACCGCAACAGCACCGGGTCTACAGGTCGGTTATTCATTCGGGTCTGCAGTCAGCAGAAATACGGCAACTATATTCATTGTCCTCGTTTCTCTCTTCTTCGTCTTCGGCTTGTCTTCCATCTACATATGCCAGTGCACCCAGAATCGCTTCTGCAGTGGCCAGCGTACTTCCGTCACCCAAGGCGGCAACAATGGTCAGTTGCGGAGGGACACGCGTGGACTCGACGCGGAAGTGATTGCTACGTTCCCTACCTTTGCGTACTCTAGAGTCAAGATGCTTAAGATCAGTAAGGGGTCGCTAGAATGCGCCGTGTGTTAAACGAGTTCGAAGACGATGAAAAGCTGCGTTTGCTGTCTAAATGCAGCCACGTCTTTCATTCTGATTGCATCGACATTTGGTTGACTTCTCATTCCACGTGCCCGGTTTGCCGGGTAAACTTGGTTCCTAAACCGGGCGATCCAGCTTTCACTATGCCGGTAATGTCAAATCAATATACGGGTCTGGATGAGCCGGAAATCCAGGTACCAGTTCAGACTATTGAAGCTCCCGATACGAGTTTTACGAATCAAAATCAGGAAAACAATCAGAGCCGTCCACCGCGGTCTTGGTCAACAGGGTGGAGTTTAAGCGGAATATTCACCCGATCACATTCTACGGGTCACCTTCCGATCCAAAGGATAGAGAATCACGAGCGGTTTACGTTAAGGTTACCGGAGGAGATAAGGAGTCAGCTTGTGAACTCGACGTTGAACCAAGCAAGGAGTTGCGTGCCAATGCGGAGGGCGGAAAGCTCGAGACAGGGCTACCGGAGCGGGTTCAGACCCGAGGAAACCACTTAACAGATAATCGAGTGGACCAGAATGAACGGGCAGAGTGGTGGAGTTTTTTGGCGATGACGCCGTTTTTTGGGAGAATCGGGTCGAGTCAGACTCAGAGGGTGGGGACGAGTGGAGACGAAGATCTCGGTGAGCAATCATTTGCCAGGCTACGGCCTGATACTGATAACAAAGTATAGCATTGTATCCAGTTTTTTGGGTATCGGGCCAATTATACATTCATAAATGAGATTTGGCTATGGAGAAATGGGATCCTACAAGTTCTAGCAATTTCTTCTTCTTCTGTTTCGCCGAAAGAATCACATTCGTCTTAATTTCATCTGTGTCTAACTGTCAATCCGTGAATGAGCTTATTTCGCTATCTTCTTCATTGACCGTAATCGGTACGGGTCGTGCCATAGAATTTTTCCGACTGTTGTTATTAGTTGTACGAATAATTCTGTTGTTATCATTTATATTTGAACATTATTTAATATGATTTATCGATAATAATATTATAATTAATACATCATTTAATTAATTAAGTTTTTAGTCTAAAATTTGATTAGTAGAATTAATATATATAAATATAATTTATTAAATTTAAAAAAAAATTCGATAAAAGGAAATAAGCGCAAAGGTTTTTAAAATAAAACTTTTATTGAAAAACTATTTTCAATCAGGATCCATTATACATTTATATATTGAATTGAAAACATACATGGACTTGAATCGTATACCTCTTCTATTTTATATCATGCGCCCTCGCAGACCAACGATTATGCGTTCCCACCAACAACGGAAAATGAGATTCACACCAATATCTTTCAAGTCAATCCTCAAACGCAGTAGGACGTGTGTGGGCACCTAGAATAATTCAAAAACACTTTTCTTGTCTCGAGATGCACTCAACACATGAGATCTAGAGATTCACTGAGAATCATTAATTTAGTGAGATAATCTTCTGAGTGAATATGATGATTATTCTCACAGGGCTTTTTGATTAGTTTTTAATTATAGAGAAAATTCACCCTAATAACAATTGTATTCTTAGCACACTGAAGCCAATATTAAAATATCAATATATTTTCTAGATAATAGCATATGAGATTTTTAGGGATAAACTAAAAATAATATTTAATTTCAAAAAATTACAATTGTAAATGGAATCATTGTAATTTTCGCACAACTGCAGTGTCACACGGCATTGCAGTTACCGTAAGCCATCACAGTGCCACACGACACCGTGTGTCATGGCACTATTGTAGTGCTGTATGGCACTATAGTATTGCACGCCCACTACTATAATGTCACGTGGTACTAAGTAGTTCATGTCAATATCTAATTCTTAATCAGTGATTAACACGGATAATTACTATAAATTATATATTTATTTTAATCAGATAAATATATAGATATCGGTTAATTTAAAATTAACTTATATGATTATCCATATTAACTAACTTATTTGTTACTTCACAATAACAAATTATGATGATTTAATTATTACCTATTAATAATTTATAGTTATCTAATTTCACAAATTAGATTTTTGTCTGACTTATCGATATATAAAAATTAATCGATATAATTATTTATAAATATGTAATTTCAGAAATTTATATATAAATATAATTAAATCAATTAATTTTTAATTAATTAATCACACATAATTATCTCATAATTAGTACTTGGCCCTGAAAAAAATTCATTTGCAAGTCAGTCATTTTCTCATGTCTTAAAATATTCATACCCTAAACTGCGTAGTACATAGGTGACTTGGAGACCATAGACCTATATTCTTAAGCTCCAATAAACCAGATTATTAATTAAATAATCTTATTTATTAATTCTATTATTACTGCACTATAAATATGGAATTGCACTCTTAGTGATTTTAGAAAATATTTACAGAGTATTCTCATTTAGTCCATTGATATAATCATTTTATGTAGTTCTCTCCTCCAATTATTGGTTCGTAAATTAGAGTTGGTCTAAGATCCTTAAGTACCATTAATTCATCAGTGAATGGCTAATTTATAATCATATTAGCTCTTTGAGCTCAATAACCATTCAATTTCAGAATTAACACTTAAGGAAATATATATACGATCCGTTAGAAAAACTTGGATTTAAATATTGTAAGATCATGTTCTCAACCATTCACATCACTGAATCTCTAAAACAAAGTCGCTAGCCTATTTTACAAACAAACCTTAATGAGTGAAACAAAAGATCAAGTAGACATGTATAGGAGTTTATGACTACTCATGATTCTGACTAACCTACATATGATCAGCATATTGATGTGTATTAAATCTTTATGATAAAGGATAAGTTAGTAAATATATTAATTTATATCGATCATGTCATATATAATCCTATTATGTAAAGCACATTCACTAAGATGTCTATCTACCTCAATGATCTGGATCTAAATCAGATGCATTCATAATACTTAGTGAACCGTACTAGTAACCATTCATTAAAGATTTCATACTTTAATATGTTGCTGACAATTTTATTCATTATATATCTAATATCTTAATTCTCTCGCCCTAATACAATATCATAGTCATATTAATAAACATGGAATTTTCAGATATTTATATAAATTATTCAACAATAATTTAAAAGAACAATTATAAGAAAAATGTAATTCCATTAAATTTCATATTAAAATGTCAATACACATACTTTGAGGGCATTACCCCAACAATTACTCCATCAAAGATAAGAGGATCAGAATCGTAGAACGGATCAGACGATTATGATCAATTCAGCAGTTATAAGAAAATACAGTCAATACAGTAGTTGAAAGAAACAAGCAAGACATAGGGCCACGCTTGGGAAAATCCCGCAAACATGGTAGTAATCCCAAAAAGGGTGGTCATGTATACAACAGTAAGGGAAGGATGGTCATGCCTCCCAAAAATAGGGGGAAGGTGGCCATACTTCCCAAAAGTAGGGGAAAAGGTGGTAATGTCTTCTCAAAGTAGGGGGAATATGACCATGTTCATTTTTTCATATTTTCTAAAAGCCTATAAAAACAAGTTCAATGTACACAAATAGGCAGGATACAATCCAAACAAAATTTTACTAAGTGCATTATCTTTTCTTTCTTCTCTCTCATTACTGTCAAAATTCTTCTAACATTGAGGAAAAATCCTTTACAAGAGGCATATATAACAACATAGGAGACACATACTTACACGAAATACAAAAGTATATCAAAAGTCTTCTTGTGGGTTTTTTCTTTGTTAAGGATTTTTCACGTAAATTATGGTGTCTTTATTATCCCATTTTCTCTCTAAATTATTATCTTTATTATTCGTTCGTAGAGAGATTTTCAAACTAAAAAATCCTTTACATTTTCATGCTTTCATTGAGAGTGAGAGAAAAACTCGAGAAATCCGTCATAACACACCAAAAACCAAATCAAAGACCCCTTAAACGACGAAAGCGAAAATGGAAATGGGCACGGGTTGTAAGTAGAGATGGAAACGACAACAAGTACAAAACTGGAAACGAAACGAATAACAGTAAATTCGTTCTTTACATATTCGATTGGCTTATTATTTCTTTTACATCATTATCTGTTTTTAAAAGAAAAAAAAAGAGGGAATTTATTTGATTTGTGATAAACAAAATTTTGAGTTCTAAATTCCAATTTGATTTAAATACTAAATCATATTTTGAATTTTAAAATATCTTATCTGAGACTTTTTCTGATAAGATTATTTAAATTTTAATCCAAATCAAGTTTTGGGTTGAAATTTTAGATTGACTTTATCATGTTCGAATCCGTGCCATTCTTTGGGAATGCTCGTGGTGATTTTCCAGTCTCTACTTTTCAATTGGGGAGTCATTTCAGACCATCTAGCGGTCGGGAGGAGTAGCGGGAGTATATATTTTCCGTCCCTGAGTATGCTGAGACGTTGAAGAAGGGAGAGACATTTGAGGCACTAGAGGTGAGCTCTACGTTGTCAATCTAACGTGACATCCTCTTGATCCATACATTGTTGCACCATTGGAACAAGTTCTCCCATACGTTCATTGCTGCTTTAGGGGAGATTACATGTACGTGAACGATGTGTTCAAGTTTCATCTTCCCTTCTTCGATAACTATGATGTCACTGGTTACAAACTCGAGTCTGAGTTTGACAGCATAGTCACTCTCATTGAAGATGGTATTAAAAATTCCTACATGTCATCTGCCTATCATAAGCGTGGCAAGAGAGCATACTTCTTAGGGTGGATGAGGCATTTCTTTAACCGAAAGTGTCTACGATGGATGCACTCATTAATGGCGCTATGTTTAGGGACAGTCAGGTGAAGTTGCTAAATGTAAATGCAAATATGGTGAGGGTGAGCACAAGAGTGGTTTAATCAATAGCAAGTCACCAGAGTAATGCATGAGAATGCCTGAGATGACGCCATGAGGTGAAATGGGAATAACTTTAAACATTAAAAGTTGGTGGCAAAATGTTTTCCCTGGAAGGGAATCAATGTCTCTACATATGGTTTTTCTTATGCCCCAAATAAAGGAGAAACCTCCTTTTATAGGTTACATAAAGAGGGACTGCCAAAACTAATCCCTTGATTAGTTATGAGGTTGCTAGCTAATTATGCCACCTCACCTAATCACGCTTAGGTGGGGGGCGAAGATCTCACGTGCGCCCAACAATGAATGCTACATGAGCTCAAAGTGGCCGTGATCTAGGAGGACTGTGGAAAAATGCACCTGCTTAGGGACGGCATTCACCCAAAGCCTCCCTTAAATGGAGTCCTTAAGACAACCCCTTCCCAAGAAGGGAAGGCAGCAATTCTTAGTATTCAAAGATGCCATATTGGAGGAGGTATGTCCTTTCAAATGTGGTGTAGCCTCCTTCATAATCTTATAGACCACAGCCTCTCAAGCACTCAAGTATTTCTCACGTAACTTAGCAGTTTGAAAAATGATAATACGTTAACATATCACAATGGCATAATATAGGAGTTGAATCTCTGTTGCTTATCAATGGTGCACTCATGGCTCACACGCAGTGTAACGACATGTACTTTTTTAATGTCTTGATATGATTCACTATAGTGCTCTCATGGGTGGAGTCATTGCTTTTATGATGAAAGTAGGTGTAGTACCGTAAGTGGCGAAACCCCATGGGGGCGGCACCCTATGAGAGATGACACCCCATGAGATCGTCACTTCATGGCGGGTCAATGTTGAAAAATTTAACTTCATGTAAAAAAAAGTATTTATAAAAAGTTAGTTGTGAGTAATTTATTGGTTTTATACATTGTTAAATGTACTTTAAAGATTAAGAGTGAATTGACAGCGTTTAACTTCAAAATGTTTCTTCATAAAATGATTTTATGTGAAACATTTCTATTATAAATGCTTTTCGACGAATCTTTTTCCTTTAGCATAACCTAAGTAAGTGTTTTTACACTTTCAAACAAAGTTTAGATGTGTAACTTAAACCGCTTTTATCATTAAGAAATATGATTTAGGACAATACTTATATATTTTGTTAAAATCTAGATTTATTTTTTAAAATCAAAAAATTTATTTTTCAATACACAATACAATATAAAAATCTACATCATAATATTGAATATTTAAATAATAATTCAAGTAAGGTCAATAATAGGTTGTAGATTCACAAAAAGATATCACATTTTATCTTATACATTATTGTGAAAATAATTTCTTTATTAAGAAAGAAAATAGCACTAAAAAATATACCATAAACTTTTACTATTTTTTTCTATTAAATTGGACGCTGAGTTATTGTGCTCTTTAGATTGCATTTAGAGCAATCTGGGCTACACAAAACCCAGCAAGTAGCAAATTTTTTTTTGGTTTTTTTGGGGTTCACCAAATACGTACTAGATTCACCAAATACGTTGTGGGATTCACCAATTACGTACAAAAGAATAATTCTTGGAGGGGTTCACCAAATACGTACCAGATTTCATTAATTATATACTAGGATTCATCAATTATGTATTGGGGTTCATCTAATAGAGCAGTGAATGAAGCGGGCATAGCTTCGGCAAAAGGATTGTACAATGTTGGTGTAAGGCTAAGCCAAGTGTTTGATTACATGGTCGACCAAGCAGGTGGTTACGAAAATGTGGGGCTCTTACGGCCGAATCTCTATAGTAAGATGGAGAAGCAGCGAAAAACGCTGATAATCGAAACTGATTCAGAAGCAGCTATTGCTTTCTTTACTGCAAAATTGAAGATGGATCCAGATATGTATTGCAAATATAATAGTGACACAGATAATCATCTAGAAAATTTGTTCTGGGCAAACTTGACGTGCCAAGTTGACTATCATTATTTTGGTGATGCATTGGCAGTCGTTACGACCTACAGGACAAATGCATACAAGAAACTGCTCGTGATTTTCCATGGCCGAACAATCACTACAAGAACACGGTATTTGGTTCCGCATGATTGGTTGATGAGACTGTGGAAACCTATCAATGGGTGTTTAGGACTTTGTTAGATGCCATGAAAAACAAAATGCCTCAATCGGACATTACAGATGGCGATAAGGCAATGTGTAAAGTAATCAAGACTGTCCTCCCCAATTGCAATCATAGACTTTGTACATGGCATCTCCAAGGAAATGCCCAATCAAACATGCATAATCGGAATTTCTACATGCATTCAAGAGTTTCATGTTTGACGTACTTAGTGAAGGGGAGTTCGAAGAGGAATGAGATCGTTTGATAGAGTCATTCAACCTCAGGCAAAACAAATGTGTATAATAGATGTATGCGAAGTGTGAACGTTGGGCAAATGCCTTACAACACAGAAAATTATTTGCTTTCATGAGAATGATGCAACGATCTGAAGGTATGAATGTGTATATTTATCGATTTTTTGAACGTTGATTTAAACTATTTGAATTCATGCTACAATTTGATTGGGCGTTGGCACATATTCGACACGAGGAGATGTTGGACGATTTCAAGATGAGAAATGAAACGCTTGTGCTTCATACTATATGTACGTTAAAGCAACACGCGGCAAATGTGTTCGCACAAAAACTATTTAAACGTGTGCGTAAGGAGATCATGGGTGAAGTATCGTTTATAGTTTCTGCCCTGACATATGATGGGGAGGCTCAAAATTATTCGTTGGTCGAGTTTGGGGTACCAAATGACTCATACTTAGTGACATAAGACCAAAAACTTGATACGCTCAAGTGCAGTTGTGCAAGTTTGAATCAGTGGGGATACCGTGTCAGCATATGTTTACTATTATGAAAGCAGAAAATATGCAACAGATCCCAAGCACATGCATCTTAGACCGGTGACAGATCACTGTTAAGAGTAATAAGCTACCAATTGGGTCAAGCCATTCTCATCTAGATGCAAATGAGACGGTATTGCTTCGGTACAATTCGATCCAACTAGGTGCCAAATGACTTGCTCACTTTGCGTCAAAGTTAAATGAAAGGTCGACTCGAGCCAAAGTGGAGGTTGGGGATACTTTGTGCAAAATATGAGACATTGTGAAATGAGAAGGTCGCCAACGAACATGATGTGAAGTAAGAGGATGGTGTAGATATTAAAAGAGGCCCCCTTGAAGATCCGATAATCGTGAAGACAAAGGGCAGCCAAGGTGCTACCTCGAGTAAAGCATGACCAACCACCCATCGATGGGGCCATTGTAAAAACACCGGACATACCAAATAGACATGTCTAGAATTACCGACCGATGTGCGTGCCACGATGCTGGACAATAATAATGATGATCTAGCACCATCGAACATGCAAGGTGCACACGTAATAGGCGTCTCTGGAGAAGGTGCGCCCCCATTCAATATGCAAGGTGCGTACCCACCACCATTCAACGCATTGGGTACCCTATGTACAACACAAACATCCCATACTGGTATAATTTTCTGTATCCCCCACTGCAGTAAATGTACATTTTGGTATTAACTTGCTTTCATTGTTTTTTGAGAATGTTAATATACAAATATTTATAAACTGCTTATTTATAACAATACACAATAGTTCTGCAAAAGTTGTCATTTTATAACTGTATAAAATTATTCTGCAACATCTATTTATCATCATTGTACACGATAACTTACAAAATCTGTTATTTTATAGTTGTACACAATAGTATACAAAATCTGTTTATCATCCTTGTACATAATAACTTACAAAAATTTATTTATCTTCACTAGACACGATAGTCATATACAAAAGATGACACAATAATGTCTACTTGGAGGGATGCTCGGCCAAGACAAGCCTATTTATTGTGTCCTATTTTTTGAAGTTCTTGTTCAAACACTCGCCCATTTGCCATTTCTAAAAAATTCAATGAGCTAGAGGTTATTGAAGAAAACAATAACAACGGGGCAATAAATTTCAAAGCGTACAAAGATATCTCTTTTTGAAATTTATTGCATCGTTGTTATTGTCTTCTTCAATAACCTCTAGCTCATCGAATTTCTTAGAAATGAAAAACGGGCGAGTGTTTGAACAAGAACATCAAAAAATAGGACACAATAATATAGTACAATATTATCTATCCCTTCATTTTTTTTTCTCTTTTCAAGCCTTTGCTTTAAAGTAGGACTCGTCTTTAGTGGTAGCCGGGTTTTCGAGACAGATGAGTTTGTATTATAAAATCGACCAACGCTATCATGTAACATATCATACAAGATGTTCTAAGGATGGTTGATGATCTTCAACAAAATGTTACACCGAAGATCGTGAGATTTATACTCTTGTAAAAATATTCTCAATATTCAACAAACTATCATACACCTCAACAAATTCAATAATAACAACAACAAATGAGAAAATCCACAACAATCAGAAAAATCCCAATTACATAACTAAAGTTCTCAACTAAAACAAAAAAGAAAACAGGATGCTCTAAGGCTCAAATATTCACCAAACATCGTAACAAATTCAATACTGATAGCCACAAACGAGCAAGTCTAGAAGAATAAAAAAAGTCCCAATTACATAACTAAAGGGACCCTAACAAATAACTAGTAATGACAACCACAAATGAGCAAATCCAAAACAATCAAAAAATTCTCAATTATAGAACTAAAAGAACCTGAAACTATAACAAACAAAAAATAAATCTCTCAAGTTTAACAAAATGTAAACAACATCTGACAAATTACCTGGGAACGATAGTTGACAACAATTCCTTCCCTAATGTCATTCACGTATCTCAAGACCCACACACCACAATCACTCTTACAAATGTAATAATAAGTGCATCATTAAAGGGTGAAGGAAGCCCAATCAAATTCGCGATCAGTAAACTTACCAATTTGATTGGGTGACCACTTAGAGCGGCCTTGCAATTTTGAATGAAGAAAAGGTTGTTGGTGGGGGCAACAAATCTATAAGCTTAGGCCCAAATATCAAGTTCATACCTTCTAACTATAATTTCATTTACAAAATATCAAAATGTAATCAACGTCAAAATCACACATACTATAAGACAAACTACAAGTCATGATGAGGGGTTAGAACATAGAATCTGTTTTACCTTTTCGGTCCATCCCGTGTTAAGTCGGCCATCTGGCAAGGAGTCCCATACAGTGACTTCATCGTCCATGATGGAGATCTTGGCCATAAACTAATGATCTCGACCATCGTGTACCAGAATACATATCTAGATTACACAATACATTTACATAATGATACTAAGTCAACATTTAATATATTAACTACATTAAATTTGTTTACCGTAGTTTCTAGCTCAAACGTTGGAGCATTTCTATCCACGATCTTGTGTTTCCTTACAAAATTAGGAAGCTCTACTAGTTTTGAAACACATTGACTCAGCAGTGGCACAACAAAAATATTTTACACAACGTACATACAAACCTAAAATAAGGATGATACTGAGTAATAGATACTCATAACAAAAAATGTGGGAAGAAACCAGAATCTGTTGCTCATCAACGCACGACCTGCATCCAAGGTCAAAATGCTGACAAACAAGTCTATAAGGTCCGAACCATGTCAGTTTTCTAGATCGAGAGTCTTTAGGTCTCTTAGTTTAGCATGGAGGCCAGAATGTCTAACGAGAATCTCACTGCAAAAGACAAATAAAAGACAAACTTAAGTAAATTTGGCTGTGATGGTGTGTCAATTTTGTTAGATTAGTGTGACTACTACCTATCCTCAAATCTTTTCTGAAAAATATACTCCACTAAACGCTCATCTTTCACTTCTAGTAGGTCCTGGAACATGTACACACCCACTTTAAATGCTCTCTTGCTGTGTTTAGTGATCGGTTTACTCTTTAAATAGGGCGAACTAAGTAGAGGACCATCTCTCCTCTCCTCAATATACGCAACTTCATCGGGAATTAGCTTTTGGTAGACTCAGACAAAACTTGTTTGCCCTACCAAAACACAGCCCCAAGTAAGGTGTTAGATTAATAGTTAGATTATACATGTTATATATATATATAGAAAAGATGAAATACGAATAAATGAAATTATGCCTTTCGACGTCTTTTAGTTGTTCCAGTCATAGATGGTTTCCTGACCAATAGAAGGTTAGCGAATGCATTGTCTGAAACATGCAGCTGGATGCACCTTTCATCATTATCACCTTTATATAAAAGTAATGAAGAGACTGGTAGCTCTTCTTCATGAGAGGGACTCATATCGTCATCAAAACCCCTTGTTCTTTACCTTGAGTCGGGGTGACGCGTGGCTCATCGTATTGGGCTCGAGATTTACCAGTGTCCCGTTCCAAAAGACTCACCAATGTTGTGCACATCTTCTCTTAGATAGCCATCATATTTCTCTACACCTCCAGTAATTGTGAAATATCAACCCTCATGGAGCTGGACTCCGCCTGAAAAGCCGCCCTCATGGTGATGGACTCCGCCTCAAGAGCGATCACTTGTGCACTTAAAGAACCTAGTGCGACGACTTGCTCTCGTGAACGTGCTTACGTTCGCAGTCACCCGGAATGGCATGCGCGGTTGTATCGATCTATATAATCCAAATATATGTGAATTAGTAATAAATAATCAATGGTAATATAACCAACTAAATTTACAATATTCTCAAATACTTACCGCACAGCTTTTAGGCCAAGCTTCTCCTCCCCTTGATTTTACAAAATAAATCATTTTTACATCGGCCTTGTCGTTCCACCTTAGCGGCGAAGGCTTGTTCAAGTCAACATAGTTGGCAGTACATGCCAACTTCTCCTGATAAAATAGCTGCATCGAAATGAACTTATTAGTAAATATACATATGTTATGATGCAGAAGTAATACCAATGTACATTAAATATAATACCTGTATAAATAATAAACATCCGGTAATGCTACGGTGGTGGTTATTTTGATACCTCGCGACACCATCCACAAAATCTTTAAAACAAGCATAAGCCCAATTCTTCTGTTTGATGGTTGCGGGTGACTTCACAACGTGCAACCATAAATGACTGACGATTGGTTTTGATCGAGGAGATAACAAAACTCCGACAGTGTACAACACAAAGGCTTGCCTCCAGTAGTCACTGTCAGACTCCCCAATCAAGAATTTTGACAAGGCGTTCACCAGAATATCACCTTTGGTGTTCACCCACTTCGCCTTTAGATCTTTTATCTCAATCACATCACCATCGAATTTGATCTCCTGCCCACTGTCAAAGATGCCCAGTATAAAAATAACATCATTTGCGGTGACTTTGAACGCGACCCAGTGGCATTCAACGTGCAGGTGGTTGGATCGAAGCTACCTAATAGTTACTGCAAGAAGGTCATGTTCATCTTGTGGCATTTAATATTCAATAAACCTCTAAATTCCATCTCCACAACAGCTCTCCTCTTCCCCTCATCGAAATTTACAACAAGATCCTCGGGTGTAGAACGTGAGAGCAACTTCTGTTGCCTTCTCAGATGACTAGGATCGGATTGTTCCACTCCGCTTTCAATGGCATGGATTTCATTTTTCTTCAAATAATTGAGTTTGGCTTCCTTTTTCATACTTTTCCGCTTTAAAGCTAGATCTTTTCGTGTCTCCATAATAGAAACTCACTTAAATTACAATCAAAATTTATCAATTCCATGTCATAATGTAATGTTTGTTTAAACATACTTACTTCATGGCCACTAATATTTTCATCTGCCGCCCTCATTTTAGCACATTCTTTCACATTGTTTTAGTTTTAAACAATCACATTAACATTGTAACAATTTATATGAAAATATGTAACATTAAATTGATGATCTTATTAATTACTTACAAGTATATAAAGAAACCCTTTTATGCCTTCTTCAAGTTGACATTTGTGTTAGTCATCTGAAATATATGTTACTATGTCTTTTTATCATGATTATCGCTGATACTAATTTATAATGGATTGGACACATCTAGTAAGAATGCTAAAATGGCATACCAATGTTATGTTCTGTATACATCTACTCCTATTATGTTATTAATTAGGTTTATGCAACGACTATTTTAGATGATGAATTAACTGCAAGTAACATATATCAACAATCTGAATAAATGATAAACATGGTGTGAATGTCATGGCTTGCGAAAATGGACGCAAGATTTCACAAAAATATGATTATGTAAAGAATTTAAAGAATGTAAGAAACTTAGTTGATCTAGTTGCAACATGCTCTTCTCCAATTTTTTTTACAATTTATCATGTTAAAAGAATCATATTAGTAAATTTCCACCATGTAGGTAATCTAGTTAAAACTCTATAAATGTGAAAATGTCTATAATCATACAAAAAATGATGTTGATCATGTAGTTCTCTCTCTCTAAAGTAGGACTTTTCCTTTTATTTGATTGCTTGAAGGATAACATGTACAATAGTATTCATCTAATAACAAACATACACCTGGAATGACATAGTTTCCATGAAAGAAAAAACCATCAATAATATCTCCTTCCAACTACAATATTCTGTTTAGAAACATGAAAAAGGCAAAAAAAAATGAAAAACTAGTCTACAACATAGCAAGTTCCATTTGATTAAATAAATCCAATTCAATCTAATGATATTGATATAGAAATTCTTATACGAGTTCACATTCCCAAAGTAAATGACTACCAACTTTGTCAATACCGACAAGTTTTCCCTATTGATGACCAATAATCAAGAGGTTTCACTACAAAAAAATAAGGAGACTTTTATAATTGGGTGAAAATCCAACTCAAACCAATGTTATATTCTCAAGTAAATCTATCCTAAATATAACAAAATATTAGTCTTATTTCTCAAGAGCAACCCACAACATTAAGACATGAACATAATCTAACCCTTTTGTCAAAGAATAAACAATGAAATAAAGAAGCATTACATAAAATGTTATTGGAATGCATAAATCGTTCATATACAAAGGTAACCTAACTAGTATACTAAATTTTTCTACAACCATATATTTTACTGTCTTATAAAACTATAGTCATCATAGATATATTCATAAAGATCTACATATGTCAACTGAGCGACGCAGCAAGGTTGATATACAAAATAAACAAACTTAACAAAATAAGCTAAACAAAACAGATCTAACTAAGAACATCCATAACACTCTCTCTACATAGATTAGCAGAAAAAATATGCATTGCCTCTATCTGGTAAAAAGTTCATAATAATATTAGCATTTCGTTCTAACAAAGATGAAGATCCATTCACATTTTCTTAGATCTAGTGTAAAAATATATATAAAATATGAAATGTCCAACTAAGAAGATATTCATTTCGATATAAGCAATTAACCTTATGACAAAGTAAGTTTTAGGAACTCAATACATGTTCGTCCGACCAACTGGGCCCAACAAATCATTACACCTTTACAAATTACAGTTTTCACGAGAAAACACTAAAGATGAATGCCTCTGGTTGTAGATAAATTATGTCGAGTTTATATAAAACAACCACTTACTGAGAATGTAAATGAGAAATAAGATAAGAATGAAAACCGCAAGCATACCACCTTTGTAATATCAATAATATGTTCAGCCTATAGAGCTCACAACACTCACATAGAACCATTCAACTATAATACAAGCCATGACAATACTCTCCAGCCCAACTAATAAGTTGAAAGGCACAAGACACCAAAAACATGTTCTAGTCAAGCTACAAATATAAAACTCCTTTCATTGTAGAGGGATCCAATAAGATGCTTTTCTATTCACTGTCTTTATCTAGTTGGAATCCTTGACAGGCACTACCACAACACATAAAGCTTCTCTCTCTCTCTCTCTCTCTCTCACACACACACACACACACACATCTTCATTCTCTAGCTATCTCTCTTGTTTGAAAGTAGATTAAGAAGAACTCAAAGAAAGCAGATGTTGGAATACCCTTTTTGAAAATAAACATGTCTTAAACGTTCTTTTGAAAAATTCAGCATATATTTGGATAATGAACTTACAAATCTAGATTAAGATACCAAAATATAATGAAAATCAAAGCGTATCATTATAATAAAAATCATTTTAGAACTGCCACAAGCATAATCCATATTCCCAAAATTTATCATGTTTTCTTACCATGATGACTGAAATTTTAACCTAACAATCAGATCATTTAAAGTGAGTAAACTATCTAGCAAATTTTAAAATTCATTATAAATTAAGTAAGGAGCATACAAA
Organism: Datisca glomerata; assembly: GCA_003255025.1. NCBI lineage: Eukaryota > Viridiplantae > Streptophyta > Magnoliopsida > Cucurbitales > Datiscaceae > Datisca > Datisca glomerata. Next base: position 5,878,614 of record QANY01002976.1, on the reverse strand, counting down.
GTACAAATAAACCAGAAACAAATTAAACAACCAAAATGACAGAGCATAGAAACTGAACAAAAAAAATCATTCATTTTCCCCATAGCCAAACAGAAAAAAAAAATCCAGCAAAAATGACAAAGAACTCTTGAATCGGAAAACGAATGAGCAAAATCTGGGTATCCAGTTGACATTTTTCAGTTGATGTAGCAGTATAAAACATCTCTCTCTTCAAATCTTAACAAAAAAGGTGTTAAAGACACTAACATTCCTCCAGGAACATTCAAATCCAAAAAATTCTCCAACAAGAGGAAGAAAAATGATTTAAGGCTGAATAAGAGAGCTCGATCATACCTTGATATTGTTGAACTTGAAGGATTCATGAACCTATTGAACCAAAACCCTAAATCATGAGAAAAGCTTCTACGAGTCTAGGGCATGAGAAGATAGCTCGATCGACATCGCTGAGGGAAGCTAATTGTTATGTACGTAGCTTGTAAGAGTTGTAGCAGTTAGGACCTTGCTAAGAGCTGTCGTCGAGGGAAGCTAATCGCCTGAGTTGTAGATCGCGTGACCTATGTTTTGGGTTGAATAGGGGATGGGGAAGAATGGAAAAGAGAGAAGGGAGCTCGTGTTTTATTCGATGAAAGAATAAAGAGAAAAAATTGAAGGAGATGATGTTTGGTTATCGGTTGAGCCGGTTGTAAAGAAAAGAGAGGGGAAATCAAACTAACGACTGGGATTTTCCTGGCTAGATCCAACGACCAGGATCAATCCCATCATCAATGTTGGGAAATTTTTTCCCAGCATTGGAGAGAGACCCCTTCAAAGCTTGTTAGCCATGACACCACTCCTTCAACATAGTGTATAGAGCTGAGTCAGCATTTCAGCTCATCCCCTTTCTGTTATTAAGTGATATGGTGCTAAGGCTCCTCCAATGCTGGGAACCTTTTTCCCAGTAATGATGTTGGGATTAATCCTGATCGTAGGATAGGGCCAAATTAATCCCATCCATTGATGGTTTTTAAGTTTAACTTCCTTTGAAACTGGTAGAATAGGTACCCAATTACCCATCTTCTTCATCTTTCCCACTTTCACCCCTTCTTTGACTACAACATCATGATTAGGGCACGACAATGAATTTTTTCTCCTCCAAGTTGAAGCTCGCCCTGGAGAAATCTCATAGCTCCGTCTCTCCGGGTTGATTCTGGTAGAAGGTGATGCTCTCTCTCTCTCTCTCTCTCTCTCTCTCTCACTCTCGCTCTCCTTCTCTCTCTCAGCTATGGTGCGTTCGTCCCCCTTTCCCCTCCTCATTTCTTTCTTTCTGTCTTTCGACTTCTACCTCATAATCTAGGGCATGCTTTTTAGTTATATCTTTATAGAACTTTGCATGCAGTTGTGTGCGTGTGGTTATCTCTAATTATTTATTTGATTTTTTCCAGATTATTAAGTTCAAGAACGAGAACCTAGGGTATTGTTTGTCGCAATTTCTTGAAATTGTGGGTTTCTGCTGTGAAGCTAGGAGTTCTATTGGCTAGTGATTGTCTCTTAGTTTAGGGTACTCAAATTTACAGGGTGGGCTGAGAAAAGTGAGTGCCACAGTATCAATTGTTTATCTTGTTATTTACTTCCACACTAAAATTCAATGGTTCCATAATATCTGTATTTTGCTCATTCCCTATATGTAAATTTTCAGCAAGGGTGCTCTAATTTTTACATCTAAATGTGTTGATATTGTGATCTTTGAAGTATGAAGAGTGCAGAATCTTTAAAGATGGTCTTCTTCCACAAACTGATTACATTTATTACTTAGGCTTTGGTTTCTTTATAAAAAAAATATACTAATAAACTGTTTTATCACATTTAACTGTGAACTTTATTTATAGAGAGTTTCTATTGAGTTGAGGAAAAGGAAAAGGAAACAGAGCTTATATGACCTTGATCTAGTTTTTGGTGATGTAATTATTTGCCTATTTTCCACTGCTATTTTTGTTTTACTTGATTTATTTTAGTGGAATTATACGCCTTTTCATTAAGTATGATAGAAGAAATAAGAAATTAGTCATTTCTTTCCAAAAGTTTCAATTATACTATTTTACTATTAAAGATATGCTTATGGGAGAAAGAGAGGCCAGTTTATTATCTCATCTTCTATGCATTTTCATATTCTTGGGAAGTTCTGTCTTGGGTATTGCTTACCGAACATTGTTTTGTCAGTGAGTGTCCCTCTTCTATTCATTGTGTTTTTTAGATTTTCTATATCGTCACCAAGAATTATACTAGATTTTCATTTTGGGAGTGAAATCCATGAAGAGATCTCCATGAATGAGTTATTTTAGTTGTTTAGATTAGTTAAGTAAAGCCCTCGTGCTCGCTTGAAATCATAAACTATTTTATTTGATTTATATTGGTTAAGTAAGCCACATAAATTTTGTTTAATATTTTTTAAAAAGATACATAGGTCATTTAGATCGAGTAGCCGCAACTTCACTGAGAGACCAATCTATATCCTTTTCCGAACCCTTTGGAATAATATAATTGCACAAGGTTGCTTCCTTTCATGTATTCTTCCTTGCCAAATTTAGTGTCCTTAGGAAAACAATTAAAAGAATATTTTCTTTAAGTGTATGTTTTTATCAAATTAAAATTGACATGCAAGCAAGCAATTGGTTTGCAAGAATTATTCCATATAGTCAACATGTAATACATATGAGAAGAGATAGAAATCGTTGTGTCATTACTATCTTAAACATATAGGCTTAATTAATGTTAATCTACGCAGTCTCACCCAAAACAAATGGTTAATGCTACGGTGGTATGGATTTCAAATGGTCAAGAGTTTATTATCATTATTCCAATGGAACCAAAAAATGAGAATATAGTTCGTTATAATTTTATTTGTTACCTCATAGTTTGTTTTCTATAAAAAATGGATATAGTTAACCATCAATTTGGTATACTATATAGGTTTCCTTTGTATATGAACGATTTATATTTTCTAGTGACATTTATGTGTAATGCTTATTTACTTCATTGTTTATGCTTTGGCAAAAGGGTTGGATTATGTTCATGTCTTAATGTTGTGGGCTGCTCTTGAGAAATAAGATAAATATTTTGTTATAGTTAGAATATATTTACTTGAGAACATAACATTGGTTTGAAATTGGATTTTCACCCAATTATAAAAGTGTGTCCTCATTTTTTTGCAGTGAAACCTCTTGATTATTGGTCATCAATATGGAAGACTTGTCGGCTTTTACAAAGTTGGTAGTCATTTACTTCTGGAATGTCAATCCCATATAAGAATTATCATTAGATTGAGTTGGATTTACTTAATCAAATGGAACTTGCTATGTTGTAGACTAGTTTCTTATTTTTTTTTCCTTTTTCATGTTTCTATATAGAATATTGTAGTTGGAAGGAGATATTATTTGAGGTTGTTTTCTTTCATGGAAACTACGTCATTTCAGGTGTATGTTTGTTATTAGATGAATGTCATTATACATATTATCTTTCAAGCAATCAAATAAAAGGAAAAGTCCTAATTTAGAGAGAACTACATGATCAAAATCATTATTTTTGTATGATTATAGAGATTTTCACATTCATAGAATTTTTAACTGGCTTACTTACATGGTGAAAATATACTAATATGATTCTTTTAACATGATAAATTATAAAAAAAAACTTGGAGAAGAGCATGTTGCAACTAGATCAACTAAGTTTCTTACATTCTTTAAATTCTTTACATAACCATATTTTCGTAAAATCTTGCGTCGATTTTCGCAAGCCATTGACATTCACATCATGTTTATCATTTATTAAGATTGTCGATATATGTCACTTCCAATTAATTCGTTATCTCAAATAGTCATTGCATAAACCTAATAGGGGCAAATTTATACAAGAACATAAGATTATAAGTATTAATTTAATGGTATATCTAGATGATGTTCAATTCGTTATAAATTAGTATAGGCATTGCCACAGGACTAAATTTGTTATAAATTAGTATAGATGATGTTCAATTCGTTATAAATTAGTATAGATGATGTTCAATTCGTTATAATCATGATAAAAAGGCATTGCCACAGGACTAAATTTGATTATAGTAACATATATTTCAGATGTCTAACACAAATATGAACGCGAAGAATGCATATAATGGTTTCTTTGAATACTTGTAAGTAAGTAATGAGATCATCGATTTAATGTTACATATTTGCATATCAATTGTTGCAATGTTAATGCTATTTTTTATAATTAAAACAGTATGAAAAAATGTGCTAAATTAGGGCGACAAGTGGAGAGATTAGGAGTGTTGAAGTATGTATGATTAAAAAAACATTACATTATAACATGGAATTGATAATTTTTTATTCTAATTTAAATGAGTTTGTGATATGCAGACATGAAGAGATCTAGGTAAGTTGTGGAAATGTATGAAAAAGGAAGCGAAACTCAATTATTTCATAGATAATGAAATTCATGCCCTTGAAAGCGAAGCAGAATAACCCGGTCCTAGTCATTCGAGAAGGCCTATCTTTAAACGGAAGTTACTCACACGTTGTACATCCGAAAAATTTACAGACCTTGCTGCAAATGTTGATGAGGGGAAGAGGAGAGCGGTTGTGTAGATGGGGTTCAGAGGGTTATTGGATATTAAATGCCACATGCTGAAAAGGAACTTCTTGCAGCAACTATTAGGTTGCTTCGATCTAGCCACCTGCACGATGAATGTCCATGGGTCGACATTCAAAGTCACTGTAAATGATGTGACTTCTGTACTGGGCTCCTTTGACGGTGGACATGAGATCAAATTCGATGGTGATGTGAATGAGATAAAAGATCTAAAGGCAAAGTGTGTGAACGTCAAAGGTGATATTCCGGTGAACGCCTTGCTTGTAGTTTAGTGTCTACTTTTCCCGACATTTACTCTTCTTGTTCTTTATATAATACTAGGATAGATCCAACTCTAGTCTGAACGCTATCATCCCAGTTCCCTCCTTTATAGTTCATTGTAAATCAGTTTCTAGTGGAATAGATGCTGATGTAATTAAGTCATGTAAACTGAACAAACTTTTTCCCTCCTATGACATTAATGGAAAAGTCTCTGTGCTTTTTGTTTCTACTCTTCCTTTACATAATAACATCAATATTTGGCACTTACGACTAGGACATCCTTCTCTTGCTGTCGTTCGCATATTAAAACCTCACTTATGGAAAATGCATATTGATTTAATATCTTACTTATGTGTTGTTTCTGTCAAAGGGAAATACACACTGTCCTTTCCACCTCTACATCTGTCACTATTAAACCCTTAGAACTTATCTTCACAAATGTTTGGGGGACTGCACATATACAATATTGTGAAGGTTTTAAATATTATATCCACTTCATTGACGCATATCGCAAATTTACTAGGATTTATCAATTAAAGGCTAAATCTAATGCCATCAAAGCCTTTTTGTTTTTCCAATCTATGGTTGGAAAACAATTTAATCTTCCCATTAAGTGTTTACACTCTGTGTGGGGGGTGAATACAGATCTTTTCAATCATACTTAGCCTCCTAAGGCATTCAATTTAGACACATATGCCCATATACTTGCCAACAAAATGGTCTCCCAGAAAGGAAACATACACATATGGTAGAGACAGAACTCACCCTTATGACACAAGTTACACTACAATCACACTTCTAATGGGATGCTTTCTGAACCTCAATTTACCTAATTGATAGGTTACATGCTATTGTGTTATCCCATCAATCCCCTTTTGAAGCTCTCTACCATAGAAAACCTGACTACGCACATTTTATGGTCTTTGACTGCTCTTTCTATCCCTACCTGAGGCCTTATAACTCTCAAAAGCTCCAACTTAGAATTGATTTGTGTGTATTCTCAAGCTTCTCCTCTGCTCACAAGGGTTATAAATGCTATCATCCATCTGAAAAGGTCTATATCTCTAGAATTGTCATTTTCCATGTGATTGAATTTCTTTTTCACTCTTCACATTTTAATTCCCCTAGTGTCACTCTCACTCCTCCTTCTGAGCTATCTCGGATTCCTCTTTACCCTTCCTTATGTCTACAAGCTCCACAGGAATCAACTCCATTTCAGGCATTGCTTTTGGTACCATTGCATCACCTGTTTCTAAAGTAAGTAAATTTCATTCCCCTTCTTCTGTTATTCCCTTACCTCCTACCTTCAACACTAATTTGTCTCCCTCACAATCCTCATATCCAGCACCAAGAACATCCTAAAACAATCTCTTAGCTATCTCAAATCCCATGATCACATGGGTCAAAAATGGCATTTTTAAACATAAGACCTACCTTTTTACCAAGTACCCCTTACTAGATAGCTCGATTCCTCTTGAACCATCCCTTTCGCTTGAAAGGGATGTTAGCGATGACACCACTCCTTCAACATAAGCTATAGAGCTGAGTCAGCATGTCAGCTCAACCACTTTTGTTATCAAGTGATATGGTGCTAGCTATGTAATGACTATAAGTTGTTGATGGAATATACTCTAAGTTTGTTATGATATCGCCTCTTAAGGAATGCTATGTTTATTGTGGAATTATTATAAACTGAGTAATAGAAATATATTACACATGGTTCTTTTTCTTTCTCTCGTCTCTTCTTCTTTCTTCTCTCCTTTTCTTTTACTGTAACACCTAAACCTCATTGCTCACTAAATCTCACAAAGCACATGACGTAGAGAGGCATGCATTCATTTACAGTTAAAATGTGGTGTTTCTCTCTTAAGTACCTAAGATGCTTATATTAAAAGCATGAATCCAAGTGTTTCCCTTAGAAGCACTTAAAGTGTTTCTGAGTTTTTTAGAAGTGTGTTTTGGATTGTAGCCAAACACTTAAAATCAATGATCAAGTGCTTCTAGCATTAAAACAAAGGGTAAACTATATTTTCCCCTATAGTTTGAGATAGTTTTCATTTTAGACCCTCCACTTTAAAGAGTAGCTGAGTAGGCTCTATAGTTTATTTTTTATTCACGTTAGACCTTCTGTAGGAACTCTGTTTAAAAATGTTAACGGACTATCAAGGTTTGTTGATATGGCATTATGTGGTAAATAATTTAATGTCACATCAATTTTTTAATTACCCCAGCAGCCAGGTAGGATGAATTACCCAAAATTACCCCTAGTTTCCCCATTCTATCTTCTTCCTTGAGTATCATCTCCCTCTTCATGCAAACAGAAGTGCGACAGACATCCCTCTTTGTAAAAGCCATTTTCGTGAAGCCATTGTTGCAGTCACTACGTTTCGTGTTTGGTTGGATTCTCCTTCCTTCTTCCCACCTCCCTCTTCTTGCAATCCAATTTTGCATCCCCTTCATTTTCGAGTACAGCATCTCTAACCCCCTGTTGTTAGGGTAAATGAAATATGTTCTTAGATTTCTTCTTTGTTTATTGTTTACATCTTTGTTTCTCATTTTTTTCGTGGAATATGTGGTCCTTAGCATTTGAAGAGAGGCTTTCTCATTTCAATTTCAAAAGAGAGGGTTTCTCAGTTCAATTTCAAAAGAGAGGTTTAGGACTTATCAATATCACTATTGTTATGTTTAGACGCTTGTTGAGTATTAAATACGCTGTAAATTGTGAGCATATAATGTTGAAACACAATGTACTAGATTATTGGCATGACTCATTCAACCTCAACGACATCCGTTTCACATGGACGCCGACGACCACCACTATGTTATTGTGGAGTTTTTGCTTAGATCAGAACATCGTGGACACAAGCAAACCCAGGGAGGAAATTTTTTGGTTGTTATGCATACTTGGTGAGCCTATGCTATAATATTTTACGGTTTTACTAAACGTTTGGAATATCTATCTAATATTATTTTGCTTGGTGCGAAGATGATTTACCAAATCCAAAGGAAATGATTAAGTTTTTAAAGAAAAATATAAAATTGTTGGAGCAAAAGAATGACCAAGATCAGTCCAAAATAAAGTGGATGTGGTTATTTCTAGTATTATCATGGCATATAATTATGTTTATGATATAATTAGGATGCCTCAAAGAATATGTTAGTGGTAGTTTATGTAAATTAGGCTAAAGTTTTTTATGTTTATCTAGTTGTGTTCATGACATTATGTAGTTCCCAACTTCTTTGGTACTTTTTTTGTAGCTGATGCCACAGTATAGATTAATTATGACAATACAATTCCAGTATGGATTAATTATAACAACTTCTAATTTTACCAACACTACCAATAGTTGATATACAAAAAACAGTACCTATTTTCATCATACTCAAATTTCATCAATATCATCAAATTGTCATGAAATTACATCTTAAAACATCCCAACACCTATTAACATGCCCAAAACATCCCAACACCTATTAACATCCTAAAATAGAATCCAACAAACATATTAAAATCTCAAAATAGAATCCAGCACCCATATCAACATATCTCTTAATCCCTCACAAAAAACAACACCCAGAACCTATTAACATCCCCTAAATCCAGCACAAATAACAATATCCAAAACATCAGTTTGTAGTAGCATAAAACAGTTTACAAAAGCATGAAAAATCATAAATTGCTTCATCTTGCTTCATTTCCAGCAACAACACGTCTTCCCCTTCCTTGCCTCTCCTAGCAGTAACACCTCTCCCCTTCCTTAAGCTCTACTTGTCCTCTTTCAGAGTTGCTTACTTGAATGGAGGGTTGACTTCCAATAGCAGTAGTAACAGAACTGCTTGTTTGAGTTCTAGCAACATTGCTTGCTTAAGATGCAATCTAAAAAGATAAAGTAAAGTGTAAATCAAACATATATTGAACATGATCATAAACAAAACATATTACACGTAAAATAGAAGCTTACTCTGAATCCCATGAATCTCTTTGCACCCATATTAATGCCTATAGCAGTGTTCTTTTATCTTGGGTCATCATTTTTCTTTACTGCAACTAGAGCCCCTTTCACAGAGTTCACATCATATTTCATCACAGCATTTACAAGGGCTACTTCATAGAGTTCAAATCAAACTAAAAAAAAAGTTACGGAATCAAAAGTGAAATATGTAAGGCCTAATAGAAAGATTTCATCACAGCATATACAAGGCTTATTTCATAGAGTTCACATCAGACTAAAAAAATTTACAGATTCAGAAGTGAAATATACAAGGCCTAAAAGTAAGTTGAAGAACATAAGTGAATATATGCAAGGCCTAAAAGTTACAGAAACCCTAATTCCTAATACAACATCAAATTTTGATTCAACAAACGTAATCACTCGATGAACAGAAGCGAAATAACTTGAAGGACAGAAATGAAATAACTCGAAGAACATAACTCATGCAACAGAACAAACAGAGCCGTATCACCCAATCTCAAATAATAGAAAATATACCTCCTCTAAACAGAGAGTTCCAACCTCCTCAACGACCTTCAACCTCCTACAGTAACTCGAGCACACCAAGGAACCTTAATCTCGATGAATTGATTTTGTAGAGAATGGTGACTTTCACGATTTCGCGAACCCTAATCGCCTAAGGAAAAAAGCCAGTGATTTTGAAGAGGGGTAAGTTTCGAAGAAAGGCAATTTCTGAAGGTTGGTAACTTGAGTTAGGAAATTTGCCGTGGCTGATGGGTAATTTAAAAAGTGATGTGGCATTAAATTATTTGTCACGTAATGTCACGTCAGTAAACTGTGACAATCCATTAACATTTTTAAGTGGAGTTCATATGGAAGGTCTAACATGAATAAAAAATATAACTGTAGGTCTATTCTGCTACTTTTTAAAGTGGATGGTCTAAAATAAAAACTATTTCAAACTATATGGGATAAAACTATAATTTATCCTAAAAGAAAAATGTTTTTGAGAGTGAAAAAAACAGGCAACACACTCTACATCTTGCCGATATTTTTTTGATGCACATTCAAATTTCAAATCCCATTTTTCTGATTGGATAAATAAAAGTACCTTTTTTGCAGTTATCAAAAAATCGTAAAGATTTTCCTAATTGATATTATCTTCTTTTATCTAAGCCATTGAGTCTTATGAAAATTGGATGATCACTTAGTTATTAGATTTCAACCATATGTGTTAGTACATCTCATTTGACAATGGTCATTTCTCTACAAGTTTATGTAATCTTGTGCAATTTGGTTACTTTGAAAGTGAAAAATCTCGACAACACGTGTCTACTGTTATATGTCTCACTGGCTGCAATTCACCATTATTTTGACCAATTAAATTAGTTCGATTTGCACTATCTCCATATTCTAAAGCACATTCAACGTGACTTGTGCGTTCATACATGTCTCATCATTTTAAGATCATGCAAAAAAATAATTTTAGAGTTATGTGGGCAGTCCAGATTGTATTGCACTTATTCAATTAGATTGGATAATACTATAATGTAGTGTAATCTACTTAGTTATGTAATAACCTTTGTACACGGTTCGATCAACTTATAAGATATTGTTTCATATTGATTAAAACTAAATTATAATATACATTTTTTTCCAAAAAAAAGTTGCATTATATTTCTTGTTATTAAACTTTTATATTTTTTCTTCTAATAATATTTATGAGATCTAATATCAACTATTCTGATGCAAAAAAAATATATATCAACGATTTCCAAAATTTATTCATTTAATTTACACTCATAAATATATCTGCCTGAATAGAACTTTTTCTAAATATTAGTTAGTCCCTAATATTAAATATTATAATGATTCTCAAATTCTAAATTAACCTTATTATATAGGGAAAAAATCTATTTTCTAAAAAAATCTATTTTCTTTGTTTTTCTAGTATCACTATTTTAATTTTATTTTTTATCATCTACAATTATATTTAAATTTATGTGTCTATGTTTTGTAATACTGACTTTTATTTATTCTGGTATAATATTTAGTGTATACTCAATAGTAGTTGGTACAACGTATTTCATAGTAAATTACAAGACCTAATAAATTAGTTCAAATTGACTGTCATATCAAATATAATACAATATTAATTAATATTATGCCTCTTTTCTTAGCAATATCGGTTAAAATATGGGGAAGTTTAAAACCTATCCAATTGTACGGCTTAGATTCTGATTGATATGCGGTACTGGATGTGGCGGATGTGGCCCCAAATTCATGAGTAGGTTCAAAATAGGACGAGAAATCTAGCGACATAACTGTTATTTTCTCGGAAAGTTCTTATGATTAGTTTCTTCAACGGATCCTTTTACTTCTTTCTTTTTTTTCCTTTGAGACTAACGGATCCTTATTTAGTATCCGTTGGATTCACCTTTCTTCTTTAATTTTTTTTTTGAGTTTTAACTGAAAGATGGGTTGAGCAACGTGATGACCCACAGATACATTTTCCGAGGGGCATTCTATGGTATCTCTGATGTACAGGAGAAATTATTGGATGTACCGGTTATAATGTGATCTGGGCTACACATATTTTAATTATGATCTAATGATTTAGATATGAACAGTCTTGATCCGTTTAACACAAAAATGGATAACACAAATTTATTATTTATTTATTTTTTTAAATCAAAATAGATCTTAACCGTTAATTTTAATCCAACGGACACAATTACGTGGCCGATAGTTTTAATAATTTCTCCATGTACTTGGATATGTATCTTTTGACCATTGGATCACTCTAAGAGGCCGTTTGATTCGTGTAAATGAATTGCTCGTAAAATATAATTGTCATGTTTGATGGTACATGATAATCTATTATGCGTAATCAACTTATGATTTCTATGTTTGATATAAATCAAATTTTATTTTAAATTTGTGTAAATAATAAAAAGTTAATTAAAAGTCTTTTTAGTTATTTTATAAAAAAACAAAATTTCCCTTACAATTTAACATTAACTTTTATTAACATGCATAAAACAACTTAAATGTTTTTTGTTGTATTAAAATTAACTTTATGATTGTAGGCTAAACTTTAATAAAGTTAATTTTAATTGATTTAATAAATGAGAGAGACACTAAAAATATTTTAATATGTAATTTTAACATTAATTATAATTAATTTTATTAATATTTAAATAATTAATAAAATGAGAGAGACAATGAAAGAAAAAAGTGACATTATTTCTATTTCATATGAAAGTATGAAAGTAATTTTGTTTAATATTAGAATTGTAATTGCATTTGTGAATTAGCATTGCTTTCATTTTCTACCGCAATTCAATTATCTCAAAAGATTACAAACGAGGATTGTCTACGAATTAGTTTACACCATAATTCAACAATTACTCCAAACAAATATGATAATTTATTAGAAGATAATTATAATAATTTTATAATGTATGATAACGCGAACCAAACTGATCTAAGCGAATCCCTGAATGATCTGATGGTAAAAAAAATACAACGTACTAGTCAGGGGAGGTATCTAGAATTTTTCCAATCCATGTGATTGAAATTCCCAACTTTATGCAACGTCTCAAGAGTCATGGATTTTCAGGTAATTGCAAGGGATTTTCTATTTAGGCCTAACGTGGGAAGATCATGATTCTATAGAATTGGTATTGTTTGGACGAGTTTTCAATTCTAAATTCATTTTTGTCTACACTTTTTAAAAAACATAAAATATAAATATTTTTCTAGAAAAATAATTAATCTAACAAATTGAACTAAATTTAATAATTTTTATATTTAATTAGTTACTACTAATATATGATTTTTTAATATATATTTAATCATCCATTTTTTCTCTCCCATATATATATATAGTGAGAGTGAGAGATGGGGAGGGGGAGAGGGGGAGGGAGAGAGGGACTAAGACAAAGAGAGAGAGAGAGATTTTATGAAAAAAAAAAATAAGAAAGTAGCATTAAATGAAACATTTAATTAGTTTCTTTATGATTTATGGGAGTTTCTAATGTTTTTAAAAAAATTTGTTAAATGGAAAAAAATGGATATGATAGGAAGATATCAATTTTTGGTTAGTGTACTCATAAACCTTAACTTTTTTTTATGATTATGAAACTAGTTGAAAAATTTTATATTAAATTTTTAAATAGTTGTCAGTTCTATATAAACCCCATGATTCTATTGTCAACAACATGCTTATGAAATGTTTACATAAGCATTTTCATTAATAAAAAAGCTAACGGTATAACATGAACAATTTCAAAATATAGGTATGTTTGATAGTTAAAGCTTGAAAATTGTTTGTGCGCATATAACAGGGATAGGGGACAATTGGCTTAATGAGTCGTCCAAGGAGATCTAGAATGGTCAGATAAGCTTACTACAAAAATAAAATAAAAACAGAATTTTGCTTTTGTCTTTGCCGCCTTTTCAATTTGGCTCTATTTAGGCCATCTGATAGAAGGTCTAAAACTCTATAAAGGAACAAGTAGTTTTAAAAATAATTACACTAAATAGACATGTTTTGAAAGTTAGTTTAAAAGATAGTATGTTTTTTAAAATTTTAAGTAAATAATAGTATTTGGATGCCACTTCATGAAACAGTTGTTGATGATTTTATTGTTGACGATTTTAATCTTCTTTGACAGATTTAATGATCTAATTTTATGAGGCCATTTCACTTAATGAGATATCATGCTTTTAGAGAAATTCTTTACATACTATCTTTAATATATATTCTATTTAATTTAAATTAAATTTATAATAATTGGTTGATTCAGTTTTCTTTTTTTGGGAATTTCTGTTATGGAAATTATCTTTTCCATTATTGTGATATGAAGTCCAGATTTTCAGCTTCGTCTAAAGAAAAATTAGCATCAATTTGGTTCCATTCATTCTCCTTTAACGATAGACAATCACAAAGTTTTACGATTTTTAAGTCTTCGAAGATAAATTTAAGTAGTTTGGTGTTATTATTCATTCATATTCTATAGACATCTCAAGCTTCATAGTCTATTCTCCATATATATATTTGTTAGATTCAATCTAGGAAGGTTAGTTTTTGTTAGAATCTTATTTATCATATGTTTTTTTATTAGATTAATATAATGACTCATTCTTTGATTTAAATCAGTGCTTAAATAAATAAACAACAAATTCAGTGTTTAATAATGTTCCATTAAATAATGAAATTAGCTATTTCATGATTCAATGTACTCTAATCAATATGTTATTTACATTTAGTTTATCAACGGCTGATTCAATATCATATATAAGAGTTTGCAGTAAAATGATAGACAACATTGATTGAATAACACATTTCAAGTGATAACAATCAATTATTTATTTACACTTTCGAAATTAATCACTTATATTCTGGAATAAAATCACAATGAAAATGAAGAACTGAGCTTGTGTGGTGGCGTCAATGGAGTTTCGCTTATGTTTTGTAAAATGAAGAAAAATTGAAACTGTAGATGGAGGTTTCGTGAGATGCGTAGAGTTTCTCGGATTTTTTTATTTTGTTGTTGGATGGTTGATTGACAATTGATGGAAATTATTTTTACCATGGTTAATTAATTGTTACTAAAGCCGTAGTTAGCTTATTTTTCTTTTCATTTTTGTTCGTTGAAATATGATTAGTGGAACTTAAAATTTGTATATTTGTTAATTAATGTTTTAGAGGGAAGTCTACAGTGGCTCTATTTTTTAAGGTTATTGTGGGTGGGATTTGATTTTTTTTTTTAAATTTTCGGTGGCTATGTTAACTACAGTTATGAAAAATGTAAATAGAAAAGTCAAGCATTAATTTCTATCATAATTGTAGATAACTATATCACTTATTTACTTATGATGTGCTCTAATAACAATACAAAACAAGTATTATTTATCCATTTTATTAGAATTTTTGAATTTAAATTGTTGATCGAATTATCACTGATTTATTGTTGTGTTTCGTTGAGTTAATTAGATTTTTTTTAAAGTTTTTTTATTCAAAATTTATTTGATTGAGGAAGTTAATAGAGTTGCGGCTTACAAAGATATTTAAGATATTGTTAATTATGATTTTTCAAGGGATTACATACAGTTTCTTAATTTTTAGGGTATATGATTTAAGTATATCATATTTCCATGTATGATTTACCAGAAAAAATTGGTAATATAATATATATAGATGATGGACATATTAGTCTAAATTATTGACTATTTAGAAAATCTACTATTTATTTAAATCTATTGAAAATCTATTATTTTTTAAAACACCCCCTAATACTATCTATTATGTAAAATTATTGACTATTATGTAAAATTTTCCTAATTTTAAATGAGTAAAACTATTTTTGGAGCATTTCTTAATTCGAGAAACAGGGAACCTACCCGAATATAATATAATAAAGAGTATTTTTAGACTCCGTCAAAGTTATGGATCACTGGGTTTATTTGACAAAATATTTTTTTAATTTAATTAATTGGTAAAACATTATACAGAATGTTGAATTATAAATTAATAAATGATAGATATATCATTCACAAAGTCAAATGAAATTTTACTATAGAAAAGAGCGGCATTTTGGGGAACTCAGAGCATGTTTACCAAATTCTAAGATTTCAGATTTAGATTCAGGATTTGAATTTAATACTTACAGTCTGTTTCGTACAAGGTAATGTTGGGCTTTTGTATGGAATACTAGAGTATTTTAGTGATATCCTTATTTAATATCCAATTTGCAGAGACTTTTAGATTCCAGCAATGTTGAGATATTCTTCATTTGAGGGTATTTGAATTCCTCCCAAATTCGGAGATATCTGGATGCTTGGCAAAAATTAAAAAAAGAAATACAGAAACTATCCCCATCTTCTTCTTTTTCCTCATATTTCCCTCTATCTCATCGTCTGCCATGTTTCTTTGTGAGCTTTCTAATGGTGAGTTTTGTTACCTCAATCAATTTTCATTAGTTTTTTTTAGACAATTTGGGAAATGGATCATTATTTGTCTTAGCATGCATCTCCATCCTTCTCTGAATTTTTTTCTAATTTTGTGCCTTAACAAAATTCATTTTCCTAGCGACAGCCAGATAACCTCCTTAACAACAATCATAAAAAACTTTCAGAACAATAGCCATATTGCTTCAGAAGAAGGAGAATAAATTGAAGATAGAGGGTGCTGAGGAAGTTGAAATTAAAGAGATGAGAGGGAGACCAAATCAAAGAGACAAAAAGAGAGCTTCGATATAGTCCGGGGTGTTGGTTTTGAGGATAAACAATGAGACATAGATAATTGAAGTTTATTTTCTCGACTATTATTTTTTAGATTTAAGAAATAACAATAATCGAATTTTACGTATCATTACTCTACTCTCAATACATTGAAATTTATGGACTATTAAAATATATATGGATTTTTTCTAATTCTACTATTATTTTAGTCTAAGCTAGTTATAACTATAAATTGAAAATTTATCATATAATTCTCTTATACATTCCATCAAAACAAACAAAAGAATACTCAACGTTCTCACAATTAAATCACAACATTCTCAAGTGTTAACAAGCATAGTAATCTTTAATTTCGGAGCATTTGCTTTTTCACAATTATATTTCAGTAAATCTTATTTCAGAAATCATTTACTTGTAATCTTATACCAAACGATCCCTTAGGTTCAAGATTTAAAATTCAATGTTTACCAACTGTCAAGTTTCGTGAAATGGATTAAGATAATGTGTTTCCTAGCTAACTTAATATTCAGGATTTGGGTTAGGTTGAATAGAGGATTTTACTTTCCTAGCAAAAAGTGTCGAACTCTTCATTTGGAAACTCCATCCCATTATCAGTCCTTAATTTCTTCACCTTTATGCTAACTTGAAGTTCTACCAACTTTTTCCACTCTCTGAACCTTAAGAAGGCTTCTGCTTTTGACTTGAGACTATAAATCTAAACATTTCTTGAGCAATCATCAATAATGGAGGTAAAATACCTCCCTCCACTTAGTGATTATGTACTAGAAAGTCTTTAGAGATCTGAATGAACATAGCTCGAATTTCTTGTGTTCTATGAGTTGTTGAATTAAACTTAACTCTCATTGCCTTTCAAAAAACACAATGCTCACAGAACTTTAATTTCACTAGCTTGTCTCCATTAAGCAGCCCTTATTTTTCTGATTCTAGCAGCCATGTTTCACTCATATGCCCCAATCTCTTATGCCGTAAAGTTGGTTTGTCAGTTTCTAATTTGATGACTGAGTTTGCTGCACTAATCAATGTGCTTCCTTGAAGTACATAAGGACCATTCTCCTGAATGACATTCATCACTACCATGGAATCCATTGAGATCTTAATGACTCCATTTTCACCCTTGTAGGTGTACCCATTATCATTTAGAACTCTAAGAAAGTCTCAAACCAGTCCATGTCTGGAGTCATGTAAAATGAGCACCCAAATTCAAGGATCCACTATTTTTCAGAGTTCTTAGTTGCCACCAGTAGGACATCTACACTTTCAGATTCATCATCTACCACAGCAGCATCAGCATCACCGTCTTCTGATGTGACCCTCTTCATGACACTCAAAGCACTTAACTTTCTTATAGTTCTTTTCATTTCTGGACTTAGATCTGGATTTGCTCATTCCACTATATTTATTTTTTTCTGTCTTTCCTCTCATAGACATACTCTCCCACTCAAGTCCTTTTGTTTGATTTTCTTTACAATTTTTTTTTAGTTTCGGGCGCCAATTACATCTTCCAATGACAATGTCTCCTTCCATGCTTGAGAATCTCAAGAAAGGTTTCATATGATCTTGGTGTTGGAAATCGAGGCACGTAGTAAATGAGGTTTATTTAAAAAATTTATTGATTGAAAAAAACAATCGCGACGCCACAAGTTCCAAATTAATTTTTATGAAAAATAATATTTCTCAGCGGATTCATTATAAATTTATACATTAAATTAAAATGCATTCATAGAAAGTAATAATACCTCTCGAAGTCTATAAAGCGTACTTGCTATCTTCTTGTAAATCAACGACTTTAAGATTCCACGAAGAATAAACTGTTAGATTCACATTAAGATCTTCCAAACCAATCTTCAAACATACTAAGACGTGTGTGAGCACATAGAATAGATAAAGAATATTTTATTGTCTCTAAATGTACTCAACACATGAGATCTAGAGATTTGGAGAAGGACTTTGAGACATAACTCTAAGAGAAAATTGAAGAATTCACAGAGTTTTGACTAAAAAATTAATCACATCAATGGTTGCTTAATGAGGCCAATAGAATATTATCTATATATATACTAGGTCAAGGCTCATTAAATTTTTAGGATATCCATAAAATAATAAATTATTTATAAATGTACCACTACAGTGGGACCCATTGAAGTCTACGCCAGACTATAGTGTCGTATGGCACTACAGTGTGCCATGAACTACTGTCGTGCCGTGAGGCACTATAGAGTCCCACCCACCACAGTAGTGTCATGTGGCATTATAGTGTGTCACGCACCACTATAGTGTCATGTGATACTATAATGTGTCATGCCAATCCATGATTCAAAAATCAGTTATTGGCATGTGGCAGTCCGAGATGCCACGTGGTAATTTCTTCAAATTGTTATTTTATTTTAATCAGATAAATATCTAGATATCAGTTAATTGAAAATTAACTTATCTGATCACACCTATCAACTAATTTATCAGTTACTTAAAAAATAATAGATTAATTAATTCAAATTCAAATTATTATGTTATAATAATTTAATATTATTTATTTAATGTCATAAATCAAATATATTATCTTACTTATTGATTAATTTAAAAACTAAGCGATATAATTAATTAATTGTAATTTCCAAAAATTATAATAATTAATTTAATTAATTAATTAATTTCATATAATTATCTCATTATTATATACTTGCCCCAAAAACATAAATCATTTTGCAAGCTAGTCCTTTTCTTTTTTCCTGAAATATTCACACCCTAGACTGTGTAGTATAGAGGTAGCTTGGGGACTATGGACCCATAACTCTAAGCCCCAATAGATCAGATTATTAATTGAACTATTTAATTAAATAATCTTATTTATTAATTTTATTATTACTCCACTATAAATATAGAATTACACACATAGTAATTACAAAATATATTATAGAGTAATCTCGTGTAGTCTAGTGATATAACCAATTTATGTAGTTTTGTCCTCACATTATTGGTTCATAAATTAGAACTTGTCAAAATTATTATTTTACCCTTCTAATTACTTCTTGATCCTTAAGTACCATAATTCACTAGTGAATGACCAATTTATAATTGTATTATAAATTTGAGCTCAATAACCATTCAGTTTCATAATTAACACTTAAAGGAACCAATATTAGGGGTGTTCATTGTTCGGTTCGGTTGATTTTTTAGCGAAAAATTGAACCAAACCAAACTTCAGTTAGTTAGTAAAACCAAACCAAACTGTTCATGTCAAAATAACCGAACTGAACTGAACCAAACCGTGAGTTTTGGTTCGGTATTGTTAATTAAAAAATTATTTTCTTAAATTATTTTTAAATGATGTTCTTTAAAAAATAATATAAAATATAAGTTTGTTTCGGTTCGGTTCGGTTTGATATGAAATTATATATAAAAAATAAAAAAGTATATGAATTTAATGTTTCGGTTCGGTTCAAAAACTAAAATATTTTTTAATCGACCTGAAGATACAGTTCGGTAGCTCTACTGAACTGAACTGAACCTCATGGACATAAAAAATTGACCGAATTGACTATTTTTGGTTCAACTCGATTCGTTCAGAACACTTTTGAACACCCCTAAGATTCGTTAGGAAAGCTTGAATTCCAAATCTCTTAAGAACGTGTTTCCAGCCATCCATGTCACTAAACCTCTAAAATAAAAATCACTAGTCTATTTTACAAATAAACTCTAACAAGTGAATCAAAAAATCTAGTAGACATGTATAAGAGTTTATACCACTCAGGATTTTGACTGAT
Source organism: Datisca glomerata (assembly GCA_003255025.1). Lineage (NCBI taxonomy): Eukaryota > Viridiplantae > Streptophyta > Magnoliopsida > Cucurbitales > Datiscaceae > Datisca > Datisca glomerata. The sequence continues at coordinate 5,858,750 of QANY01002976.1, read as the reverse complement.
CTACCATATAATCAACTGATTTATGTGTATTAAATATTTATGATAAACGATACGTTAATAAAGATATTAATTCACATTAGCCCTTACCATAATCTAATTATCTAAAGTACTTTCACCAAGATATCTATGCACATCAGCGATCTGGATGTAGATCATATGCATTCAAAATGCTTAGCGAACCATACTAATAATCATTAATTAAAGATTTTATACTTTAATATGTTACAGATTATTTTATTCATTATCTATGATATTAATCATCTCTTACTAATATAAGATCATAATCTTATTAATGAGTATAAAATTTTCAGATATTTATGCAAATTGTTCAATAATAATTCAAAAAAGATAATTATAAGAAAAATGTGTTTTTATTAATTTCAAATTAAAATGTCTTTACAAATGCTTTGAGGGCACTGTGCCTACCAATCTCTAACTTGCCCTAAAACAAATATGACATCTCTCTCAACCACATATTTCACGTATGCCCCTCAAATGACTTCGCAAGATGTGTCTTGGTAAAAGGATCAGGCAGGTTATGATCTGACGCTATCTTCATAACAATCACATCTTCTCAGTATACGATCTCTCTTACAAGATGGTATTTCCTCTCAATGTGCTTGCCCCTCTTGTGACTCCTTGGTTCTTTTGAATGGTAAATACCGATCTAGACTTCAACTTTTGACAGTCCTTATCTGATTGAAAATCAGAATCAATATATCCAGTGAGGTTCAGGTCTCCTCCTAAATAAACAAGCATATAATTTCTCGTTTTTCGAAGATACTTAAGAATGTGCTTTAGTGCAATCCAGTGTTCCAAACTATGATTTGATTGATAATGACTGACAATTCCTACTGCATAATAGATATTCGGTCTCGTACATATTATGACATACATGAGACTATCGAACGCTGAAGCATAAGGAATCTTTCTCGTATACACTTCCTCCCGAGGTGTCTTAGGACACTGCTCCTTGGAAATGACAATTCCAGGTCTAGTCAATAATTGACCTTTCTTGAATTTTTTCTTAGAGAATCTTTCCAGCACCTTATCATTATAAGATGCCTGAGAAAGTGAAGAGCTTTTTCTTCCTATCCCTTAAGATTTGGATGCCTAGAACATAGCTCGTCTCTCCCAAATCTTTCATTTGAAATTTCTCAGTTAACCACTTCCTTACTTTTGACAAAATTTTCACATCATTCCTTATGAGTAGAATATCGTCTACATGAAGAACTAAAAAACCACTATCTTATCTTTGATTAATTTCTAAACACAAGCTTCTTCAACATTTTGTTCGAAGCCATATCATTGAACATTTTCATCAAAAGTAAGCAACTTGCATACTTTCTGATATTGCCTCTTTTTCACAAAACCTTCTGGTTACATCATATAAATATTTTTTTCCAGTGATCCATTCGGAAAGGCTGTCTTGACATCCATTTACCATATTTTATAGCTTAAACTAGCGGATATCTATAAAAGAATGCGAATGGATTTTAGCATGGCAACGAGGGAGAATGTCTCTTTATAATCGAATCGTTTCCTTTGAGTATAGCCTTTGGCTACTAAAGTCTCTACTATCCCATCTTCATCTCTTTCCTTCTTGAAGATCCATTTATATCGGATGGGCCTGACTACTTCAGGTGGATCTACAAGTTCCCAGACAGAATCGAAATACATCTATTTCATTTCTTTGTTCATGACATCTTGCCATTTCTCATTTTTAGGATCATCCATTGTCTCTTTAAAGGTTAATGAATCGTGCTTATCAATGTCTGATACTAGAACATGTGCCTCGAGTTCAAAGTCAATAGGTTGTCTTACAACCCTCCCACTAACCGTTGCAACGGGGTTGCTTGAACAGGAATAATGGTTTCTATGGTTTTTCATTTATCAATTAATGATGAAAATGGTTTGATCTCATCAGATGCTAGTTCTTCAAGAATTTATTTGCTCCGAGGTTTGTAGTTTAACATTTGGTCGTGTTTGAGGAAAGTAGCATTTGTTGATACAAACATCTTTTGGTTCTTGTGACTGTAAAAGTACCCATCTCTTATTTTTGGAGCATAGCAAACAAAAATACACACTTCAAAACCTGAGTCTAACTTTTTAGTTTGAGGTCTAAGAACGTGAGCTGGACACCCCCATATACGGAAATGATGCAAAATAGGTTTGAAACCATTCCATAATACTAAAGATGTCTTGCTTCTAGATTTAGAAGGAACTACATTCAAAATGTAGGTTACCGTTTGAAGTTCATATCTCCAGAATGTGGGTGATAGTGATGAGTAGCTTAACATCGACTTAACTATATCCAATAAGGTTTAGTTTCTCCTTTCTAAAACACCATTTTGCTATGACGTTTTAGGTACTTTGAGTTGGGATAGAATTCCATATTCCAACAGGTAATTCTTGAATTCTAAATCTAAGTATTCACCAAATCGATCTGATCAAAGTGTTTTCAAATATTTACCTAATTACTTTTGAGTTTCAGCTTTGAAGTCTTTAAACTTTCTAAAAGTTTCAGAATTTCTCTGCATTAGGTAAGTTTAACTATATCAAGAGTAATCGTCAATAAAAGTGACAAAATACTCATACCCACTTCTAGTTTGTACATTGATCGGTCAACAGACATCACTTTGTACTAGGTCAAAAGGTTCTTTGAATCTTTAGCCCTTTCCAGAGAAAGGTCTCTTGGTCATTTTATCCTCTAGAGAAGATCCACAAACAGGAAGACTTCCAACTTTTGATTCTCTCAAAGCATCATGCTTTGTTAATTAGTTTATTTTGTCTGTATTAATATGTTCCAACCTAAGATGTCATAGATATATATCATCTTCTAGGGGTGTTCACAATTCGGTTCGGTCAGTTTTTTGGTAAAAAACTGAACCGAAACTTTAGTTCGGCGTGAATACTTAAAGAACCGAACCAAACCAAGCCGTGAGTTTCAGTTTGGTTCTTCGGTTCGGTATTATTAATTAAAAATAATTTTAAAATTATATTATTGAAAAATAGATATAAATTTAAAGTTTTGCTTCGGTTCGGTTTGGTTCTATACGAAATTATATATAAAAATTAAAAAAATAATATAAATTTAAAGTTTCGGTTCGAAAATCATCAAAATTATGAACCGAACTGAAACTTTGGTTTGGCAATTTTTTTTGAACCGAACCAAACCGGATGTATATAAAGAATCAACCGAACCGACCATCTTCGGTTTGACCGGTTTGGTTTGGTTTTGAACACCCCTATTATCTTCTTGAGAAATCTTTTGGCGTTTGTCACCTTTTCGATTTTCTATTTTAAATAATTCTGAATTATTTAATGCTCATTTAATTGGTTTAAGCATATACAGTCCGTTTGAAATTTTTACATGAGAAATATTGAATTCATTCTTCGAAATGATAAATATATTATTATTAAAAGAAATATCAAATTTTTGTTCATGTAAAAAGGATAAAGAAATCAAACTTTTAGAGAATCCATGAATAAAATAAACATCGTACAAAACAAGATAATTATTTCTAAAATTTAAATGGAATGTCCTCAATGTTTTTGCTGAAACGAGGGCACCACTGCCAACTCTCATTATCACATCACCATCAGCAAACTGTCTTGAAGAATCAAGCATATGCAAAGAAGAACATACATAGTTAGTGCATCCTCAATCAATAATTCAGGATGACAAATCATATTCTACTAAAAGCTTTAAGTACAAGTAAATCAAATTTACCTTTCTTTTTCAACTCGGAGAGATTCTTGTTACAGTTTCTCTTCCAATGACCTTCAACTCCACAATGGAAAAAATTTCCCTTGGTTTTTCTTCTTGGAGTTGTTGTCTTTCTTATTCTTGTTGGCCTTTAGGTGCCTTCTCGGCCTTCTTTCTTTTCTTATTCTTACTTTTGTCCTTATAATTGTTATTCTTCCTTTTGTTACTTTTAACAACAGTGGAAGAAGGCTTTTACTCAGCAACATTTGCCTCACCCTCTTTGGTCATACTCTTGTTGAGGGACCCAAAAGTCTGCAATTCATTTAACAATGGAGTTTTTTTAAATTACAACTTGTTCATAACATAGTTGGTAGGGAACGTAGAAAAAATAGGTGTGAGTGTTTCAAGTATAATTCTAACTTGACTTCACACATCAATGGTTTCCCATAAATCTATAATCCAATCATCATATTTGTCCTCAACATTTTTTGAGGCATCGACAACGGGCACTTCAGTACATTCATCAATAAGGATAAACTTGTGTGGGTAGCGCATGGTTGAAATATTAAAAACTACAAAGAAATAAAAACATACATCATTTCATACAATTGAAATAAATATAAAAAACTTCAGAAAGTAAATGTGATGCATGAATGCAACATATCAAACACATAAACTTAATAATTACTAATCACGATTAGATAACCCAACAATTAATGTGTCGTCTTAGGGTCGGTCATATTAATTTTAAATTGTCTATGATGCATTCTCATCCTTATTGATTGAAACTTAAAATATCTCATATTTTCTCTTTTGATAATAAAGTATCGTTTATTTGGTCAAGTCACAATTATCCATTCAAACCTTAATTGTGATTTTGTTAGTGTAACACATTATCTCAGAATTCATGGCTTAATTTAAAAAATGCCGCCATAGGATTGGTCAACTCTAAAATACATCACTTAGTCCTATCTTCATAAAAAGTCAACCTTGATATTGATACAGTCCAAAACCTTCCTTTGGGGGACGAAAGATAAAGGTGTCTCGAGGCCCTCACCATATCTTACGTTGTTGTACTAATAATGGAGATCATAGATGACATTGACATGTCAACCTTCTTCCACTCACTATTTTGCAATAATGTGTTTCAAATTAACTGATCAATTAATTTCAAATTAATTAATAGTTATAATAACCCTACGAATGTAAAATTAATTATTAATCCAATCTAATTTGCCTAAGTTCATTTAATTTTCTAATGAGCCTAAGACTAATTTAGGTGAACTTAGAATAATTAGCTAATTATATTCATCTAACTTTAATTAAATATTTTTAATAAAGTTGGTTATCCTAAAGGCCTAACTAAACGCATGCCTTTAGAGTGGTGTGATTACCAAGTTTAACTAAATTGATTTCGCAAAGTAATCCAAATAAACACATTAGGACAATTCTAATAAATAATGTTTCTCTAAAAGAGATGCATGATTAATTATAACTGTGTGGTTTTATGTATGGTAGGTGATCGACTAATAGATGGTCATGTTATTAATCAAACTAAATATTTATTTAAACAAATAAACAAACAAACGATGAACTGAGTGATTATTGAGTATTTCTAAATTTACAACCTTTGAAAAACTAGAAAAAAAATTACAAAAATGGGTTCAAGAATATATTTTTTCAAAAAATGCTCATTCTCCATTAGAGGCCCTTCTTTGTAATTTTCAAGCTTTGATCAAACCCCTTTTAAGTAATAAAAATTGTTTTCCTAATTAAATAATCTCATTAATTATCTTTTTTAAATTAATTAAATTTGATTAGTCAAAAAACAATTAATGACTTATAAAACTTGGGTCAAACTCAATCAATAATTTATTTTAATTTTTAAAATTTAAAATGGATAACTATTCTTTAAAATTACATTAATTTTAAAATTAAAAGATAAAAGATAGAATTAGGCTTTTCGCGAAGTGTCTGAAGGATAGGGCAACACAGTATCAGGACATGTGCCCCGTACCCGGGCAATCACAAGGATTGCCGCCTGCGGTGATAGCGGGCACTCCCACTACCATCGCCGGTTGCCCATTCGCGGTCGGCGGTGCCACTCCCGACGCCGCTGCCGATGTCTTGCAGTGGCATCGGGACAATCCCACCACAGCCGCTACCGTGCGGGGACAGCGGGACAGTCCTGCCACCGCCACCATCGGTGGAGTTCTGTAGTGGAATTCCTCCTCTTCTTCTCCTCTGCATCTGTCTCGTGCGTTCTTTTTCTTCTCGCGTACAAAACTTTTACAACATAATATTCAAAATAAAATTACAAATTTTTCTATGCCCCAAACGGCTTACAAAGATCTAAAGAAAATAAGAACAAAGCTTAAATCCAAAAGTCACCATACAATTAACGATTCATCATTAACTATAGATTCAATAAATTTAACCATCCATTCAATCATACATAATTAATATATATATATATATATTAAATAATGATATTTATATTAAATCCACATACCATTTAGTGATACTTATATAAAGACCGCTTTGATACCAATTGTTGGACATCATGGTGCGTAGCGGAGGTGGTTTATTTAAAAAGTTATTGATTGGAAAAAATGATCGCGACGCCACACGTTCCAAAAAATATTTTATTGTGAAAAATATTTTGTTCTCAACGAATCCATTATATATCTATACATTAAATTAAAGACATTCACAGAAAGTAATAATATCTCTCGAAGTCTATCAAGCGTCCTTACTATCTTCTAGTAAAACAATGAGCATAAGATTCCACGAAGAACGAACTGTGAGATCCACACCAAGGTCTTCTAAACCAGTCCTCAAATACCTAGGATGTGTGTTGGCATGTAGAATAAATCAAGAACACTTTTCTGTCTCTAGGTGTACTCAACATATAAGATCTAGGGATTTGGATAAAAACTTTTGATACAAAACTCTGAGAGAGAATTGGAGAATTTGTAGAGCTTTGATTAACAAATTAATCACACCAATGATCACATAATGAGGCCAATAGAACATTATTTATATATATTTTAGATCAATGCTCATTAGATTTTTAGGGTTTCCATAAAATAATAAATCATTTATAAATGTGCCACTATAGTGGCGTGTGACACTGTAATGTGCCGTGTACTATTGTACTGCCGTGAGAACTACAAAGTCCCACGCACCACTTTAGTGCCATGTGGCACTATAATGTGTCACGCGTCACAATAGTTCCATGTGACACTACAGTGTGTCATGCCAATCCCTGATTCAAAAATCAATATTGGCATGTGGTAGTCCACACGTGATAATTTTTTCAAATTTATTATTTAATTTAATCATATAAATATCTAGATATTAATTAATTTAAAACTAAATTATATGATCACACCTATTAACTAACTTATTTGTTAGTTCAAAAATAATAGATTAGTAAATTCAAATTCAAATTATTATATTATAATAATTTAATATCATTTATTTAATTTCATAAATAAAATATATTGTCTCACTTATTGAATAATTCAAAAATAATTAATTTATTGTAATTTTCAAAAATTATAATAATTAATTCTGAATTAATTAATTTCACATAATTATCTTATAATTATATACTTGCTTCAGAAACTTAATTCATTTTACAAGCTAGCTCTTTTCTTATGTCCTGAAACATTCACACCCTAGACTGTGTAGTACAGAGGTGAGTTGAGGACCATAAACTCATAATTCTAAGCTCTAATAAATCAAATTAGTAATTAAATTCTTTAATTAAATAATCTTATTTATTATTCCATTAATACTCAACTTTAAATATAGAATTACATAGTAATTATAGAATATATTATAGTGTAATCTCGTGTAGTCCATTGATATAATCAATTCATGTAGTTCTTTCCTCTAATTATTACTTCTAAGCTAGAGATGATTAAAATTATTATTTTACCCTTCTAATTACCGCTTTGATCCTTAAGTACCGTTAGTTCACTAGTGAACGATCAATTTGTAATCGTATTATAAATTTGAGCTCAATAATAATTCAATTCCATAATTAACACTTAAGGGAACTAATACACGACCCATTAGGAAAGTTAGAATTTCAAATCTTGTAAGATCATGTTCCCAGCCATCAATGTCATTGAATCTCCAAAATAAAAGTTACTAGTCTATTTTACAAACTAACATTAACGAGTGAATCAAAAGATCCAGTAGACATGTATAAGAGTGCATGACTATTCAAGATTTAACTGATCTACATATGATAATCTGATTGATGTGTATTAAATCTTTATGATAAATGGTAAGTTAATAAAGATATTAATTCACATCGGTTTTGTCCTATATTATCTAATTATAAAAAGTACATTCACTAAGATATCTATCCACACCAATGATCTGGATCTAGATCATATACATTCAAAATGCTTAGCGAACCGTACTAGCAAACATTCTTTCGAGATTCCATACTTCAATATGTTGCGGATTATTTTATTCATTATATATGATTTTAATCCTCTTGTACTAATACAAGATTATAGTCTTATTAATGAATGTGGAAGTTTTAGATATTTATACAAATTATTCAATAATAATTCAGAAATGATAATTATAAGAAAAATGTATTTTTATTAATTTCAAATTAAAATATCTTTACACATACTTTGAGGGTACTATACCCTACACTTGGAAGGGAGTGTCGCAATATCAAGGCTTTATCTTTATCTACATATTCCACTTAAACATTTTCAAAGTCAAGATACAGCTTATTGAATTCATCAATATGCTCTTAAAGGCTCTTTCCTTTTGTCATTTTATAGGTGAAGAACTTTGTCTTGATGTATAATCTGCTTGACAGAGTCCTTGTCATATACAGACTCTCGATTTTAAGCCATATTTTTGCCACTGTCTTTTTCTTGGCAATCTTGCTCAGGACTTTGTCACTTAGGCTTAGAATCAAAGTGTTATATGCCCTCTTCATTATGTCTTTTGTTTTCTCCTCTAAATAGGTGGATGGAATCTTGTTTTCACCCTCGAGTGCCTCACTTAGTTCCAAATTTCCAAGGAGTGCCAGCATTTTCATTTTCTAAATGGAAAAATCATTTATTCCATCAAACTTCTCGCTATCATGTTTGATGGAAATTATAGCCATTTTAGAAGCTTTCTTGATGACTTCTTGATTTTCAGGTTGCAATATTGAGTTATCAGGATTCTTGAAGTTTGATGCTTGATCCCCATAACTTGTTGATCTTTGGCATTGATACCAATTTTGTAATGAAAATGACTGATATATGTATGATTTTACAGAGATGAATCACGGATAGGACATGAAATGAGCAAGGGAAGAGAAGACAAAAGATAAAAGAGTTTATATTGGTTTAGTTCACAAATAGGAACCTACATCCAGTTGCTGGAGCAGCAATCTACTTGTATGGAGTTCAAGTACAGATCAGAAAGATTACAAACTCTTCAAGCCCGAGAAGACAAGCCAAAATTCACTCCCTCACAACCATTGATTATAGGTATAAACATCAACCTTTTCGATCAAGCTTGCTGGGAAGTTTCCGATTCTTGTTCCTTGTGATTTCTTCTTGGAGCTTAGCTTTTATCTGTCTCTATGTACTAAATGAATGTAAAAATTACTTCTGAATTCTTGTTTGATCAGTATATATCTATTTTTTTGACAACATGATTAGTACTAACTAGGTGTAGTTTGGTTATAACTCCAATTTACACTTGACATTTTATCCAACTATCAAATGTATTACTTAGAATAACTAGCAACCTTAAGTTAAGTCACCAACAATAACAAATATATATATATATATTCATGGATCATGGTGGCATTTCAAAATCGCTTCAGATATGTTGCTTGACAGAGGCAATCAAGGGCCAGGGGCTATGACTACACTCAAGGTTACAATCGGTTAGTGCATTCAAAGAAATTGTGTACAAGTCCAATGACTCTTCATCATACCTGCACATGGGGTAAATGTATATGAGGGTTGACTTTTCTAACATTGACCCACTATGAAGTGCCGCCCCGATGGGGTGTCATCCCTCATGGGGTGCTGCCCCCACAGGTGAGAAACCCCTATGGGGTGCCACCCCCGTGGGTGAGCCGGCCCATGGGGTGCCACCCCCGTGGGTGAGCCGGCCCATGGGGTGCCACCCCAACATGTGAGAAAACCACATGGGGTGCCGCTCCCATGGGTAAGCCACTTGCATGGGTGTGCTGCTTCTGTGGTGTTGCACCTTATTTCATCACGAAATCCAAGATGCCCCCATGGGAGCAATACAGAGAATCACATTAAAACATCAAAAAATTACTTGTCGGTATATCTATTGTAAACAATGAGTGCACACTTTGTGTATGAACCAACAGCAAAGATTTAACTCCTATGTTATGCTAATATTAATTATATATTTTATCATTTTTCAAACCACTAAGTCAAGCGACATACTTAAATGGATGTATGATTGCCTGGGAATGCGTGGGAGACTATGGTCTAGTAGGATTAGGGGTGAGGATACGCACATTGGAAATGATATACCTCCTCCAATATTGAATACTAAGGGCATGTTTGGTATGAGATGTTAGTAGGTGATATGCGTGGAAAGTGAGGGTAACTATAAGATTCCCTTGTTTGGTTTAATTTTTTTTTTGGAGTGGTTCAATATTACAGAAATGTAAAGATACTCTACATTGAGAGTATCTTGATACCCATCTGAATTGAGGGGTATCCTCATTCCAGGAATTCAATCACTCTATCTTTCACTCGTGGTAATAATAGCAGAGTGAGAGAATGAAGGTGTGCAGCGGATGGGCAATTGATGTCATACAAAGCTCTCATGTTGCCCTCGTTGGTGGAAATTGCATCGTCGCTCGATTTTGCACTCGCTAATGTTCTTCTTCTTTCTCTCCCTATCTCTGATTTTCTCTTCCCTTCTCCTTCCATTTTTCTCAGAAAACAACCAATAGCCTTCTCTGAATATTTTTTTCTTAAAAAACTCATTGATTTTTCCAATTTCTGAATAATTCTTTAAAATGGCAGTCAACTTGGCCTTTCAAGGTTTTCAGAGAGTGAGAGAGAGAGGGAACAAAGAAGAAAGAAGAAAGCTGTAAAATAGTGTTTTAATTTTAAAAATGATTAGTTATAAGATTAATTATGTTAATTTATGAGGTCAAAATTGGTTAGCTCTTTTTCAATCTGTTTCTTGGGAAATAATTTTTTTATTGATATTAGATTAACTATAAACCGAATTTTACTTAATATTATGATCGAAACTTGATAGAAATTTATTTTAGTGCTACAATGTTGATCATTGAGCTGAAAATTATGGGTATTTTTCTTATAAAAATTATTTAATACAATGATCGAAAAATCAATAAGTATATAGGAAAAAAATCTATGATTTTATTTGAATAAAAAATTATATTTTTGTTATGACTTATGTTGATCATCCTATTCTAAATTAAGTAATAACTATTCATAAATTTTTTTAGTCCAATGGTAAAATTAAAATTTAACAATAATGTTTATAACATCATCTTTCATATTCCATTAAAACAAACAAAGTAATTTCACACCATCACCATTATATCAGAACATTCTGAAGTGTTAACAAACAAAATAACCTAAACTTTTCGGGCATATAGTTTTCCACAATCATATTCTAGTAATTTTATTCTGAAAATTATTTACTCATAATCTTATATCAAATGACTCCTAAGGGTGTTACCTTCCAACCTTAGGAGAGGGTTTAGTCTTAAGGACTCCCTTTAAGGGGGGCTTTTGGTGAATGTCACCCCTGAACCCTATCGTCTAGGTACATCCAGCCGAAATCACCGAGGATTAGTTATAAGATTAACTATGTTAGTTTATGGGGTCAAAATTGGTTAGCTCTTTCTCAATTTTGTTTCTTGGGAAATAAATGTTTTTATTGATATGAGACTTAATATTATGAATGAAACTTGATAGAACTTTATTTTAGTGCTACGATGTTGATCATTGAGCTGAAAATTATGAGTATTTTTGTTATAAGAATTATTATAATACAATGATCGAGAAATCAATAAGTATATAGGAAAAAAAAATCTATGATAATATTTGAATAAAAAAACTAAATTTTTGTTATGACTTATGTTGGTCTCTTATTATAAATTAAATAATAACTATTCATAAATATTTTTTTGTCCAATAGTAAAATTAAAAGTTGACAATAATGTTTATAACATCATCTTATATTTTCATTAAAATAAATAAAGTAATTTAACACCCTCACCATTATATCAGAATATTCTCAAGTGTTAACAAATAAAGTAATATTAACTTTCCGGACATATAGTTTTCCACAATCATATTCTAATAATTTTATTTCAAAAATTATTTACTCATAATTTTATACCAAACGGCTCCTAAGGGTGCTACCTTCCAACCTTAGCTGAGGGTTTAGTCTTAAGGACTCCTTTTAAGGGAGGGTTTCGGTGAATGTCGCCCCTGAATCCTATCGGCTAGGTGCATTCACCCGAAATCACCCTCGATCGCGACAAATTTTTTAGGCCATGTAACCTTCATGGTTAGACGCTCATGAGATGATCTTCCCCTCCCACCTCTGCATGATTAGCGGAGGTGACATGCTGAGTGAGCAACCTTGTAACTAATCAAGGGATTGCTTATGGTGGTTCTCCTTTATGTCACCTATAAAAAAAGAGCCTTACCCTTTATCTGGGGTGAAGAAAAACCCTAAATAGAGACACTCATTCTCTTTTAGAGAGCATTTGTCCCAATCTTTGAGTATGAAACTCCCTCCTACACCCCATCGTCTTCTCAAACATTCTCAAGCAATACTCCAATGACTTGTTAAAGATTAGACCCCTCATCTGCTCACCCTCAACATCTTTGCATTTACAACTTTTTTTATCCAAGTTCCAATTGTCAAAGATATCATGATTCTTAGATAACTACTTAACTGATCAATCTTGAATTTCAGTAAATTCCCGTCGGACGACATAATTCATATAGTTTATATCTTAACGCGGGCTAATGAGGAAAACTATAAAGGAGAAGAAAACCATAACACACGGACTGACAAATGGAGTAATGGGAATGGACGCGTGACAAAATTATTAAATAGGAAATAAAAGGAAAAAAAATACTCAAATTCCTCCCGAATGTATTTAGTCTCTCTGTCTCTCTATTTCCTTTAATTTCTCTCTTCCATCAATCCATCGCACCATGGGTCGCCCTAAGAGAATAAGAATTTTCATCAACGCTCTTAAAGACAAGGCTTCGCTACTCAAAGCAACACTTTCAACTAACCGACACACCTCCTCCATAAAAATCGCCGTCCTCCGCTCCACATCCCATGACTCCACCGCAACCCCATCTGAAGATCGCGTCTCCGCCGTCCTCGCCCTCGGTTATGCCTCAAGGCCCACCGCGTGCTCTTGCATTGAAGCTCTCATGGACCGTCTCCACCGCACCAGCAGCGGGTCCGTTTCTTTAAAGTGCCTTTTCACTATCCACAACATTGTAATGAGAGGCTCCTTCATCCTCAGGGATCAGCTCTCGTTCTACCCCTTCTACGGCGGTCGGAATTTTCTCAATCTGTCGATGTTCCGGGATGATTCGGACTCCGTACTGTGGGAATTGTCGTTTTGGGTCAGATGGTATGCAGGTGTAGTGGAGCAAAGTATAATGGTCTCTAGGGAACTGGGTTACCATTTATCTGATTTTTCAAGCGGTGGAATTAAAGACAAAGGGGGTAGTCTTTCGACCCTTTTGCGCTCTAAGTTGTTGGGGGAAATTGATGTTCTGGTGGGTTTTGCAGAGAAAATATGCGAATCCCCTGAGTCTTTGCATCTTCAGAAGAACGATTTGGTTTATGAAGTAGTGAGATTGGTGGTGGAGAATTACAGGTTGGTTCAGAGAGAGATTTTGGTCCGAGTTAAGGAACTGGGGGAGAGGATCGAGGGACTGAGTCCGGACGAGTTGACTCAGTCGTTGAGAATAATAGACAGGTTTGAGGAGTGTAAGATAGGGCTGTCGGTGCTGTTTGTGAACAGGGGGATGAATGGGGGTTTGTGGGATTTGGTGAAGCAGACGAGGAGGAAGCTGGTGGAGGTGAAGGAAAAGAGAGAGGAGAAGAGGTTGGTCGTGGTAAAGAAGAGAGTTGACTCAACTGAGTTGACTCGGTATTGGAATCCGTTTGTTGAGCCGAGTCAGATGGTTCGGGTCCCATCGAGTGAGGGACTGTTAATTTGTTGGGGTTGAGCTTTTCTACTGAATGCCTTAATAGTGGGTGAGCCATGGCTTGAATATTGGAATAATTCAAAACTTGTTTGCAAATGGAAATTAAAAAAAAGTAGTAAAATTAGGAGGTTGGGGGATTTTTGTAGTAGCGCCACTTGTTTATGGAGTGTAGGATTTTTGAACATTTTGTGGTTATTTTTTAATTTTTTTGACAATGTTTTATGTACAAAAGCTTGAGTATAGATTCTATAACCTTGAGATATTTGATTGCAGGCCATATTAGGGGCAGCATTGGAATTGAATTTTTTATCATTTTTTTAAAAAGCTCAGACTTATTGATGATGAATTTTCAATTTGGGTCTGCGCAAAAATGATTGCCACTATTGTAGATTGTTGTTTGGTGGCCTTTTGTCAACTTGGTTTATAAAGAACAATTTAACATTTCAGTCTTATTCATTAATATTTCACCTTAAAACTCAAGTGAGAATTTCTCGTTCTAGAAATGAGAGTTTCACTCTCTAAACTTCTCTCCATCCTCTTAAATGAAAATGAAGTCCTATTTTTATAGATAAACAAAAAGAGGACGGGTCATTGCAACTAATCCCTTGATTAGTTACAAACCTGCTAATAAATTATATTATCAAGTCCTCAATCCTATGATCATTCTGTTACGTGGTGAATACGGGATGCATGCCATGCCCATGTGCTCATTTGTGTGGTGTAGGCATTTCCATGTTATATAAGGTCAAATTTATAAGATAAATTTTATGGGGGTAAATTGTTTAAAAAAATCAAATTTTGGAATGTGAGGAGTCCCCTCTCCCTTCTCCCCCTTTTGAAAAGAGAAATCAAGGCTAGTGGCAGCATGAGGGGGTGAGGTCGAGCGTGGGAGCTCGCTTGTGGGAGTGTAGTGGCGGCATCACACTTTGAGGGAGCCCAAATGGTGGTATGAGGGGTGAGGTTGAGTAGCGGCATGAGGGGTCTAGTGGCGGCATTTGGGGAGTAGGAGTCCAGCGGCGGCTTTGCTTGGCATGGGAGTCCAGCAGCGGCCTTGCTTGGTGTGGGAGTCCAGTGGAGGCTTGCTTGATAGGGAAGCATAGTGGTGACATTAGGGGGTGAGGTCGAGCGTGGGAGCTCGTTGTGGGAGTGCAGTGGCGGCATTAAGGGAGTGGGAGTCCAGCGGCGGCTTTGCATGGCATGGGAGTTCAACAGCGACTTTTCTTGGCGTGGGAGTCCAACGGCGGCTTTACTTGCCGCGAGGGAGTCGAGGCGCGTGTGTTCGCGAGGGAGTCGAGGCGCGCGTGTGTTCGCCGACAATGACTGAGGTTGACTTAGTGGCGGCCAGGCGTGCTTGGCTAGCATGCCACCACTAAGCCTCATGTGGCGGGATGGGGTGCTTGGCCGATATGCTGCCACTGAGCCTCATGTGGCGGGATGGGGTGCTTGGCAGACATGCTGCCACTGAGCCTCGGTGGAGGCCTGGCGTGCGTGGCCACCGTGCAAGGGTGTCACGTGGATTAGGTGCAGGAGTGATCTAGTCTTAACTCGTGACCGGAACAACGCTTGAGAACGTCGGGAGGACGCTGGGAGGTGAAGGGGGAGCACTCTAGGCACTCAAAGGTGGTGACATATGCTTGCTCTCTCTTTCTCTCTAGAAGTGGAAATTTCTCACTCTAGAAATGGGAGCTTATCTCTCTAAAGTGGGAGTTTCTCTCTCTAAACTTCTCCCCATCCTCTCAAATAAAGGAGAAGTCCTCCTTTTATAGGGAAACAAAAAGATGGGGGACCATTGCAACTAATCCTTGATTAGTTGCAAACCCACCAATCAAATCACGCCACGTAAGCTGATTGGTCATGCTTAGGTGAGTAAGAGGAATATTACACATGAACCAATCGGGTGGCCCCACGTGGGTTTTTGTGTAATGACCATGATCTAGCGAGAACACGGCTAGCGGGTGAGGCGCGACGACTGTGTTCACCCAATGCCTCCTCTACAAAAGTTCTCTCAAACCAAACCTCTCCTCAAGGTGGGAGGGTAGCACGCCCTCAACGTCTAGAGTGGTTGTACCGAGAAGGTATGTCCCCCGTCCAGTACAACGTAGCCTCACTCCTAATCATGCCAGTCCATAGCCTCCCGAAATTTCCCAAGCAACCATACGTCCACCCAAATCTGTCACTTGACTTGTTAGTTTGTGATGTAATGACTCGTTGTGATAGTATAGCAGTGCATCTACAAGTTGCATTACGGAGGGTGATCAACACACCTCTATGGTACATCCATGAGGGTGACGTCAATGGTGCTACCGTGTGGGTGACATCATTTGTGCTACCATAGGGGTGACACCTCGTGGTGCTGCCATGATGATGACCCCTATGAGTACCTCAGTGGCGGCACCCTAATAGGTGCACCTCAGCGGTAACACTTCATGGTACGTCCTTGGTGGAGATACTCCCGATACGTCGTAAGAGTTACGTTTTACTAGTAGTCAACGTTGAGGTCGTCGACCCTCATGTACAAAATGTTTGATTTTATTTTTTTGTAAAAGTGACCATAGTGTAATTTATTATCAGATTACATAGGCACAAATGTAAAAATTTATTTATGCTTGTATAATTTTTATAAATAAATTATTTCCTCAGTCATTGTCGGCAATTTTTACAGAGAAAAAAATTCTCGCCATCTTTGTGGTTCGTGCTCAAAATTGACTTTTTCATCATTTTCCATATAATTACTTAATTGGATAATTATACACTGACCAAATTATAAACTAATTAATTTGTCAAAAAATTTACAAACTAATTAGATTTGATTAATAACTTAATATGTAAATAATTCAAATATTTTTTAACATATGAATAATTCACATTGACAATACAACTTATCAAGTTTTAACTTGGGGGAGGATGGCCTGATGTTAGGGCTTTGATGGAGCATCCTGGCTTGGGCTTGACAATTTGCCTATGCGCAATCTTGCTTTCTGAGCCTGCTTATGAAAGGGTTGATGATTAGTAGGGATTGTGAATATTACTATAATTATAGTAGCTAATTAAAGGGGTAGTGGTAAAATATAATGTTACACCAAATTTACCTCACTTTCCCAATTGCATCTTATAGTCATAGTTAATAATATAACTGTTTGAATAGCTGTTCCTCCAAAAATCATGCCTCCCCATATACCCTGTCACACATAGATAAACATATATATTCTTAAGCTATTAACTTAAAGAAAAAGAAGACAGAAAAAGTACAACTTCATTTGAATCTCAAAAGTATTTGTTATAACAGTTTAGAGTGTGATGTTTCAGTGAAACGATAGGGGATGGGGACACATTACAACCGTTAGTAATGCCGTCTAATCAGAAAATGAACATTTCTTATGACTTCAACAAATAAATAAAAAACAGGTCTGCTTTTTGAAAATTTTCATTTTCAGCAAATCTAAATAATTCAAATCTTAACCAATAATAGGTCAAGTTGAAATAAGGAAAATATAATTTGGGAAATGGGACCACCCTTGTTTTGGGAAATCATCACCAAATTCATTTGTTTTTCCAGTGGATCCGATGAATAAAAATCAACTACCCAATTCAGTCGAGTGCAACAAAATTACAAATAATTTTTCTTAAAACAGTAAAACTTTTTGTTTAGTCAATTTAGTTGGTTTACATTTTATTCAACGGTCTAGGTCGGACAAAATCAGCTCCGCTTTAACCAAACGATAGGCTATCTATTAGTTAGTTTATTACTCATGTCAAGTTCACTTTGGAGCTAAACACACGCGACAATGAAATATATAATTATTATTAACTGGGATAAAGTAAGTGAGAGAAGGGTAGTTACCAAAACGCCCCATTTGAATACCCATCCAAGTAAAATTCCCAAGGGAAGGCCAATAATGTAGTAGCAACCTAGATTTATATAGGCAACAGATGCTTGCCATCCTGATCCTACTGCAACTCCTGTCACATCAAACATATCATATATTTATTTAATTAAATGATGTGTCAGTTATTCATAAATTATCATATCTAATCAAGAATTACATCATAAAAAAAAATGAGAACTCAAATGATAAAAGGTTTGGAAAATGCACCTGATAAAACAGGTTGAACACTGTTGAGGAGAATGGCAAAGGCCAAGAGGTAAGAGAGTTTGCCAACGGCTTCAACAACATCAACGCTTGAGGTGAAGATATATGAAACCTTTTCATGTAGTATTATCACAACGAAGAAGAAAAATAAGCCGATCACTGTCGATTGTGACACTGACACCATTGTAGCAAACTTTGCTGCCTTTCCATTCCCAGCTCCAAGCTCATTCGCTACCCTTATTCTAATCATTTCATTGCAACCTCAATATTAACAACACTAAGCTGTAAAATTATTGTAAGATAATCACTATACAAGAAATGCCTTTTTAGTAGAATTTTTCATCCAATTTTCGTAAATTGTTTTATGTACTTATGGGTCATTTTTCAAATACAGTGAATTGACTCGAAGCATAATTTAGCAGTTACAGGCTGAAAACCCTCCAATCAATATACATTAACAAAGAATAACGAAAAAAACAAGGTTGAGATTTATAAGAAAAAAAGAAGAGAAAAAGAAGGTGACATGCAGACCCAAATATAAAACGTTTGCACGCTGCTGGCTCATAATAAATCAAGGCACAAATGCCCAGACACAAAAAAACATAAATATCAACTAAATCTACAACAAGACGTATATGTACAAGTCGTTGTCGAATTGAAGGAAGGAGGAGGAGAGAGTGAAGGTTAAAAGTATTAGTTAATTGTCTCAAAGGCGTAAGCTGTTAAGGCAAATTTGCATATTTGAATTAATTCTTTAAACATAAAGGATTGAAAAGAATAATACCCGGTAGCAGCAAGAAAGGCAAGAGGAATCATCATCTCCCACCCAGTGATTGCCATGCTATATAAATTTGTTTTTAGTAATCAAATAAGAAAATACTAAGAAACTTCATGCAATTTCCAAAACCAACTACTAAAATTTCTTAACAAGTTAAATTATTGTAAACATGATTTCAAAAAACTAAAAAAGAGAACAAAACACAATATGGGGATGACTTAAATGGATAATATCATACCAAATAGACAAGGAATCCACAGCAATGGTTGCATTCTTCAAGAACCCTGTCATTAGTATCAGTACTCTATAGTACCAGTTCTCCAAACTGCATGGAATAAGCCACACAAGAGTTCAACTTAGCCTCAAAATTTAACAATGATGAATACATTGGTATGGGATACGGAAATGGATTCTCGGCAGTTGGTGTCCAAATGCGGAGTAGTTCAATCCCACTAGTCCAAAAAAATTTGGACGGCTGGGATAAAAGATTTTTAGGGAGTGACTGCAAAAAATGAGGTATCCAAATTCGACTCTTCAAAACATACAAATTAATAACTAAATTAAGTTAACATTCTTGAAGTTTAAAGTAGAATTCTGGTAGAATTAGATTAAACCCGGAGTTTATCTAAAAAATCTTGATGAAAAGAGTAATTCTAAACTGACTAAGAACTAGTAGACCAAATCTTAATTAACCAAGTGATATGTCAATCATTTACATTTATAAGTTAACTGAAATAATTTTATTGACCGGCGAAAAATATCAAACTATAAATAATTAACACAATATTTAATTAATTAAAACTTGTTCTATCGTTTGATCAGTTTAAAATTAGGTAAATGGAAAAGACATACCAGAGCATGACACCAGAAGCAGCAGAGAGTTTAACAAAGCTCCAAAGCTCAGAAAAAGCTTTCAAAGAAAAACCAGTCCAAGTAAGAGGACACCCACCAAAAGCAGCATAACCATACAACCCAAACACCAAAACCCACCAAGAAACACACAAAGCAACAGCAGCCCCAGCTATCCCAAAATCCAACACATAAACAAGCACCCAACTACTCAGTGCATTAACTACCAATCCCACCAATGAAACCCAAGCAGTTGCTCCATTCTTTAGCTGACTCTGCAAGAATCTCTGCAATGGAAACTGAAACACAAAGCTGAAGTGAAGAGGTATCATCCATAATGCCACTTTACCTGTTTGCTCTGCTACTTCTTCTGCTTGTCCTAATAGTTTAAGAATGGGAGAGGCGAATATGTAGAGAGGCAATAGTAAGAGAGAACAGAGGAATAGTACTATCCATGACCTTTGTAAATATATGCACATTATGTCATATCTTTTCGCCCCAAATGCTTGTCCACATAGTGTCTCTAATGCGCTTGCCATTCCTAACTAATTTTAAAAAAAACACATACACAAAAAGATTGAGTAAAATGTACATTTTTTACTTAAGTTAAGATCTATTTTAATTTACTTCATATATTTCTAAAATTTGTGGATTTTTTCCTTCTACTTTCCACTTCGTTACATTATATTGAGCTGATTTGGGCTATCAGATTTTATGGATCAAATAAATTCATCATTGAATCTAGAATTATTTCTGAATCTTTTATACGTATAACATCTATAGTTGATACTACTATTAGAAACAAACATTGCCTCCTAACTTTTATTAAAAACTGAAATGTTATCAAATAAATTTGATTATTAATTAAGTTTTTTTCGCACTACTATATTCGGAGTCATAAGATGAGCCATTGAAGGAGGGCCATTAAAGGAGGGAGCTAGTGAGGGAGGGAGGGAGGGAGGGCGG